>JAOWBN010129088.1:0-19112 GCA_028565015.1 Pinguicula moranensis
AATTTATAAGCCAACTTCGACTTGTTCTCTAGTTCAATATTCCATTTATTCTCTAATCATTTTTATAAAATAAGAAGCGCAAGCCGTGCCAATCGCACCCTTAATTAGCAACCTTATTTCTTGTGTAGAGATGGTGTGTGGCCTATTTTGAAATGGCAGCATTTATTCTTTTTCATTAACTTTGTGAAGTTGTATCCCTGTTTTGACCTTTATGATCCCATGCATATTTCTGTCGGGTATATGATTTCATGCTATTAATTGCGAAGCAGGTGGTTATTGATTCTTGTCGTGCAACATTTGCTGAAGTTCAGAAAAGAGGAAAGGATTTCTGGGCTGAGTTTGAGTTGTATGCAGCTGACCTGTTAGTAGGTATTGTTGTTGACATTGCTCTGGTTGGTATGTTGGCTCCTTATGCTCGAATAGGGAAGCAATCAGTAGGATCAGTATCTACTGGTTTTGCCGGTCGCCTGCGGCATGCTTGTGCATCCCTTCCCAGCAGGTGACTTCCCTATATTTGATGCTTGTTAGCATTTATGCTTTTCTGGTCGTATTTCTTAACTAATTGGAAACTGGGCTTTTTAGGGAGAAATAGCATAAGGTGTTTTCTGATAATGTCCGCAGGACCTTGATACTTTTCTGAATCTGAAGGACATTGTGCAGTGTTCACATTCTGAACTGTCACGCCGCATCTTTTTCTATAAACCAAACCATACATACCCAATAAATCCCGCACTTAAGCAGGGTATGGGGAGGGTGAGATGTACGCAGTCGTACCCTTATCTCATAATAGATAGGAAGACTGTTTCCGTAGAGGTCCCCGATTTATAGTTAAAGGCGATCCAATAAAATAAAAATTAAAAAAATAATAAAATAAAATAAAATATATATGATAACAATGACATCAATAAAATACATAAATAAATAAAATAAAATAAAAATAATAGTACTATAATAATAATACACAAAAAAATCACCAAATGAAATAAATAAATACAAATAATATATATATATACTTACATAGGTAGCTAGGAATAGACAGAACTGACGACAATAATTACATAAGAAATACATATCCTCCCTCCAATCTATCATACTTATCTCCGTCTATATAAATTCCAAAACACAGTATATATATACTATTATATCCCTTTATATATCTCTAACCGTAATATGACTCCTCCAATTCGTCCTATCAAAGCTCATGTCCTCAGAGAGGTTTAATCCTGCTAAATCTAAACGAATTTACTCCTACGTCCTCCTAGGTCTCCCTCTCCCCCTCCTTCCTTCAACTTGGAGCCCTTCAACTCTTCTGACGGGCTCGTTGACACGCTTTCTGCGTACATGTCCAAACCATCTCAGTCTCCCATTCTCCCCTCTCTCAGTTTAGCACTGATAGATGTGATACCTAGTGCATCCCTAAAAATCCCATTCGGAATCTTATCTAGTAACGTACACCCACACATCCACCGTAACATTCTCATCTCCGCCACCTCAAATTTCTGCGTATGTGAAAGTCTCATAGCCCAACACTCTGACCCGTAGAGCATAGCCCAGTCTTATAAATGTCCTATAAAATTCTCCTTTCAACTTTAGTGGGATTTTCTTATCACATAACACTGATGCAATGGATAACATCACCTTCAACACGCCCATCTTCTTGTATGACAGATCCTAGATATTTGAAACTATCCTTTTGTGGGAGTACTTGGTCCGTAATCCTCAATTCTGTTCCACCCTCTTCCATCTCATTCGCAAAATTGCACGTCATATATTCAGTCTTCGAGCGACTCAAGCATAGCCCTTTGGCCTCTAATGTTAATCTCTAACGCTCCAGCTTAGCGTTAACCTTCTCCTTCGTCTCTGCCACTAAGACAATATCATCTGCAAATAACATATGCCATGGTACTTTATCTTCTATAGGGGTGCTTATTTGGAAATTCGGAACGGAAATGGCCATTTCCATTTCCGCTCCGAACTCAAATCGAAAATGGAAATTTCCATTTCAATTTTCAATTTGGTGAAATTTGGTCATTTTTCACTTCCCTATTTTTATCCAGAAATGTTTTTGGAGAAGTTACAATTCTGTTTTTAATTGTGTAAGTTTAAATACGATTTACAAATTGTATTAGATCCTTTTTTGTTATTCAACCAACTGCACATCCATATTATGGTATAGTGAAATTTGTTTCACTGTCCAAAATTTGGACTGCAAATCCACAAACTTGTATGAACATCAAATGACTCGGACAGTAATAATCGAAGTTGCAAAAATAATCAACATTTAGAAGTGAGAATGAGAAATAATAAAAACGCGTGAGAATTAATAAAAATGCGATTAATTTCTATTTCCATTTTCATTTCTATTTCCATTTCCAACTTAGATAATGGAATCGGAAATTTTCATTCCGATCGCCTATTACCATTTCTGTTCTGAACAAGTTCGGAAATGAAAATGGAGTTCCATTTCCGTCCCATTCTACCGAAATGGAAGTCGGAAATGGAAATTTCCGATTTTCCGACTTCCATTTAAGCACCTCTATTTTTCTATATCAACGTCATTATGGGAAATTAACTGATAGAATATATATTTTGGTCGTGCAGTGTTTTTGAAGCTGAAAGACCAGGAATTAGATTTTCATTGCAACAGCGAGTTACTACATACTTCTACAAGGTTTCAGAACAGCCTGTTTATTGATATTTATAATAGTAAATTGATCCCTCATTCTATTTTCAATGGGTTAACCCCTCATGCTCCTTCAAATGCAGGGTGTACTATATGGCTCAGTAGGGTTTGGTTGTGGTCTAATTGGCCAAGGCATTGCAAATATGATAATGACGGCTAAAAGGTTGATCAATGGGTTGAAAACCTGTTAGTTTTCTCCTTAAATCAACGTTTCTTTTCCTCCATCATATTGAATCAAGATGGTACAAAAA
The DNA here is from genome assembly GCA_028565015.1 of Pinguicula moranensis. NCBI lineage: Eukaryota > Viridiplantae > Streptophyta > Magnoliopsida > Lamiales > Lentibulariaceae > Pinguicula > Pinguicula moranensis. The sequence goes on from JAOWBN010129088.1 coordinate 2,935, forward strand.
TGTTGAAGAATGTTGCTGGTTTACTCAGTTCAAAAGTTTAATCATATTTCATATTTGCTGACCATGAAGAAACTTTCACTTTCTGTTGCAGCCTATACTAATTACTGTAATATTTCTGCATTGCAGGAGTATCAAAAAATCTGAAGAGGACATACCTGTGCCTCCCTTACTGAAAAGTGCCACGCTCTGGGGTATGCTCATCTTTACATTAGAACTTAACTGCAAGCCATTATGATTAAGCTCAATTTTTTCTTGCTTCATATCTGTTTTAAGCTATGCACTGTTATCCGTGCTTCTAATTCTTAAAACGTGATGGTCTGCGACAGAAATTTTAGTTATTGAATGAAGTCTGTGTACCTTTTGCTTCAGCTAATGCTGTTATAATATGTTAAGCCTATAGCAAGTTTTTGCCTCGCATTCTGGAAATAATGAACACCTTCTAATATCCCTACGGTTACTCATTGCACACATTTCATCTTTCAGGTGTTTTTCTTGAGGTCTCCTCCAATACTCGTTACCAAATCATAAACGGGTTGGAGCGTTTCGTAGAAGCCTCACCGGTGGCCAAGCAGATCCCTCCAGTTGCCCTGGTTTTCACCGTGGGTGTACGGTTCGCCAATAATATATATGGGGTTCAGTAGTGAACTTGATGCATTCTCCCAACTACATAACAAAGATTCTAGCCTCACCAACAGGGATGAATCTGCTGCTGTTAGTGTTAGCATTTGTTGAATGTGGTGGTGGTTGATGATGATGTACTACAATAAACCTCTTCTACGGTTGAGCGAAATTTGACAGATATATTGGATAGTATGTAACCTTTTTCAGAACCATAAACACAAAAAGGTTAAACATTTTCTAGCAGCCGTGAACAAAAACCTAACACCAAAATTCATCAAAAATAAAAAACAAAAATTCATCTACCATATCCTTAATCCCAAACAAGAGTCCTTAATGCGTTTCTGCATGTTTTCAAATGCGGTCTTGGCCTCAGAGAGGAAGCTGTTTGCTGATTCACGTTGCACAATGGCAATACTACTACTATTTCTATTGATCACAGGTTTAGGGGCCGGCATTTGAAAACTACCTTCACCAATTGTTTCCAGTTCTTGGTGCAATCCACTATAATCATGTTGGAATCAGGATTGACAGACACTCCGCTCTTGCTCATGAACTCGTATCGTAGTACTCCTTCTTTCAAACGTGCAGTTTTGATTTGCCATGCGTCTCCGGTTCCCCCTTTACATCACTGCCATTAACCCTTTCTCTAATCTTCTAGGCCCAAACACCCCAGAAACCTGGCTTAAAACCGTTATCCGACTTCATTCCTTGCTGAACTAGCTCTTTGGGAGCTTCAATTAGTGCCCGGTCTTCTGCAGAACACCAAAATTTCTTTTTAAGTTTAGTGGGCTCGGGGTGGGAATATCATCTTCACTCCCCCATCGACGTTACTGCAATATTGGAAGATAAAATCAGATTTGATAAAATCAGAATCAGAATACGTTTCCCAGAGAAGAAAAAATCAATTTAGAATTATCAGTGATAAAAGCAGAATAAGATTTGAGAAGATAAACTGCAAGTTTTGAGAAATGCTACAACAATTCTGTAGATGCTACTCTAAACTGGAATTCAAGAAAGACATAAAAAGAATTGATATTCAACAAAATGAATGAATCTTCTACCCAAAAAAAATCGGCAGAGAAAAATCCAATCTTCACAAGAATTTGAATTGGCTACTCCCTACCCACATCATTCAAAATGAGAAGGCGAAGTTTAAAAGAATAAAATTTGCAAACACCTACACCCTAATCATGAACCCCCAAATTCCCTAAACCCGAAAACCCTAAATTCAAGAACCCTGATTTCTCTTTTCTATGATTAGAGATGCTTCTACTCTATGAACTAGATTAAGAAATATTTGAACTATGATTCAAATATTCGTAACGAAGTATGATTATTAGGTTAGATAGATAGACTAGTGGGTGATATTTACTTATTTATTTATTTAGATATTTATTTATTTATGTATTTTTATTATATTTCATTTTTTATATATATATTAATATTATCGAGTTTGGGATTTCCATGAAAATTACAATTCTCACGCTAGGGGTGACCAACGGATAATTAGGACGCGTATTGGACATATTCGAACCCGTCCCAAAAATAAATGGGACCAGAAATCTGGTCCCGGTCCCGTCCCAAATATCCAAATTTTTAGAATTCGGATAACGGAATGGATCGGATTTTGGGAATTCCCGAAGTCATATGTCTAAAAATGAAAATTCAGTTCAAGTATGGCCATTACTCGGACCTCGTCCCAAATTCCCGAATTTTTTGGAAATTAAGATAACGGGACGGGACAAATTTTTGGGAAATCCCGAAACCGTTTGGCCACCACTATCTCACACACAAAAAATTGGACCTACACTAAACTCGAACATCGCTCAAACAAGTAAGCACTTGCTTACTCAATATCCTATCTATTACATTGAACAAAGAAACCAAAAGGATGATTATTTGATAAAGAAGTTGTATTACAAAGAATAGTCAAAGTGAATGGTTGAAATGGAAATCGGTTACCAGAGTGTTATGCGACAAAAATTTTCCTCTAAAGCTGAAAGAAAATTTTTATAGGACAGTTATAAGACTGGCCATGCTGTATGGGTCAGAGTGTTGGGCTATGGGATTGTCGCTGGGGCGGAAATTAGAAGTGGCAGAGATGAAAATGCTGAGATGGATGTGTGGTTACACAAGACTAGATAAAATTCTGAATGCAGTTTTTAGGAGTAAGCTGGGGATCACATCTATCGGTGACAAATTGAGGGAGTAGCGTTTGCGATGGTTTGGACATGTACACAAAAAATGTGTTAATGAGCCTGTTAGGGGAGTTGAAGGGCTCCAAGTTGAAGGAAGGCGTGGGAGAGGGAGACCTAGGAGGGCGTGGGAGGAGCAAATTTGATTAGACTTAGCGGAACTGAACTTCTCTGAGGACATGACCTCTGATAGGACGAGTTGGTGACGACAAATTACATTTAGAGATATATAGTTCTTTACTTGATTGGGGGTGGGTTGTGGTAGGTCGGGTAGACTAGAGAGGCGATGTCGCCACATTTATTGGTATACGTGTCCGTTTGTATTGTAGTTAGTTACTTTAGCAGTACCTATATTTCTTTGATGTATTTACTATTTCCTTTTATTTCTTGACTCTTTTTCATTCTTTTTCGATTTGTATCTCCTGCTTTAACTCTCCTCTTGCCTTTTAAGATTCTTTGTGCTAGGTGTCTCTACGGAAATAGTCTCTTTATCTCTTTTGGGATAAGGGTATGACTATGTACATCTCACCCTCCCCAGACCCTGCCTACGGGCGGGATTTACTGGGTACGTTTGGTTTGGTTTACCAAACCTATCGACCTACCCTTCCAATTACATGTTTATTCAACACTCCCCCTCAAGATGAGTGAAATATATCCATCAAGCCCATCTTGTTACAAAGCTTATCCAAATCTAACGCGCTAAGACCCTTGGTGAGACAGTCACCAATCTGGTCCTTAGTAGCCAGATGTCCTAACTCCATAAGCCCACTTGTCAGCTTCTCTTTGATGAAGAACCAGTCAATCTCTACATGCTTGGTTCTGTCATGTTGGACTGAGTTATTAGCAATACTGATTGCTGATTTGTTATCGCACCACAACTGCATCTGTACTCCTTCATCCATCTTCAATTTGCTTCAGTAAAGACTTTAACCATATCATCTCAGCAACACTTAGGGCCATGACTCTATATTCTGCTTCAGCAGTAGAACGGACAACGACTGACTGTTTTTTTACTCATCCAGGAGACCAAATTGCCTCCTACAAACATACAATATCCAGATGTGGATTTTCTGTCATCAATACAGCTAGCCCAATCTGAATCACAATATCCTTCAATACCCCATATGCCCATTTTTTTTTCTAAAGATCAAACATTTTCCCGGTAAATTCTTCAAGTATCTTAGAATCAAGTACACCGCATCCATGTAATCCTTTCTCGGATCATGCATATACCTGCTTACTAAACTCACAACAAATGAGATATTAGGTCTGGTATGGCTCAGGTATATCAATCGTCCAACTAATCTCCCTGTCCACAGGTTCACCAGCATCAGCCTTGAGATTTACTTTATGCACGATAGGTACTCGAGCATGCTTGCAACCAAGCATGCCTATCTCCGTGAGTAGATCCAAGACATACTTTCTCTGGGATAGCACTATCCCCCCTGGTCCCCGAGCTACTTCAAACCCAAGAAAATATCTCATCTCTCCAAAATTTTTCACCTCAAATTCCTTATCCAGTCTCACCTTCAACTCTGCTATTTCTCTCTCATCATCTCCTATAATGATCATATCATACACGTAAATAACCAACAATGTGATAAGATCTTCGGTATATCTCAGAAAGACGGTATGATCAGCATTGGTCCGATGATAACCCATGCCTACCATAACCTTCCTGAATTTGTCGAACCAAGCTCTAGGGATTGTTTGAGGCCATATAAAGATTTTTTAAGCCTGCAAACTTTTTTTTCTATCTGATCAGTGCCAAATCCTGGATGGATCTCCATGTACACCTACTCAAGTAAGTCACCATAAAAAAATGTATTCTTCACGTCGAGCTGATGTAGACTCCATCTTTTATTTGCTGCTATGAAGACTAAAGTCCTGACTGTACATATTGGCAACTGATGCAAAATTTTCAAAATAATCAATGCCATATGTTTGACTATATCTCTTGACCACTAGGCTCGCCTTGTATCTCTCCACCTTTCCTTCAGGGTTCTGCTTCATAGTGAACACCCATTTGTATCCTACTATTTTCTTCTCGGGTGGTAGTGGTATGACCACCGAGGTTCCATTCTTTACAAGGGCTTCCAATTCTTCTATCATAGCAGCTCTCTACTTTGGATCCTCTTTTGCAACCTGCCAACACTTAGACCCAAAGACACTATCCAAAGAAGCAATAAAGGCTATGTGGTTGGGTACTATGTGAGAGTAAGATATATGATAAGAAATATCAAGAGGAAATCCATACCGCTCAGGTGGAACCCCAGCAATAACACGGGTAGTTTACCTTAACGGTAAGGGAGAAGGAGAAGGGAGAAAATGAATAATGTCACCTGTGGGTGCTGAGTGATCTGTAATGGATGGTACATGTGTCTATGGAGTCAGGGTCGACTGAACATCGGGACATGTGACAAGTGCTCGCAGCTCAGTATTATCTCCTCTCATGTGATACCTGTAGCGCAACTCCAGAGTATCAATATCACTCAGACTCATTTCCTCTCTACCATCTGTTTCTTGAGCAGGGTAAGGGCAAGGAATTGCCCCTAAAGTAACTATTTGTGGCTCACCTCTCATGCTACTCTCCCCCTCACGCCATATACTCCCCCTCTTCCCTTGTCGCCCATACTAAGACGAGTCCTTGAATGGAGGGATTTCCCCTTGTGTGAAGTAAGGCTCAAACTCTCTAAATGTAACGTCCATACTCACAAATGGTCGTCGCTCGATTGGACTCCAGCAAGCATAACCTTTTTGATCAATTGAGTATCCCACAAAGACACACTTCTGCTTGTGGTTCCAACTTACTGACTCCTAATGGCTTATCTTTTACAAAGCATACACAACTGAATGTCCACAGCTCCAACGCATCCTCTAGTATCAGTCAGTACTTGAAATTGCGATTTCCACTCCAGTATTCGGGAGGGTACCCGATTTATTGAATAAGCTGCTTTCATAACTGCTCTTCCCCATAATATTTTGGGACATTCATGGATATCATCAAGCTCCTCGCAACGTCAAGGAGGTGGTAATTTTTCCTTTCCGCCACCCCATTCTGCTGTGGTGTGCAGGGACATGTAGTCTGATGTCTAATCCCATGTGATGACAAGTAGTTTGCGAATGATTGATTCGTATATTATGTATCATTGTCAGACCTCAGAGCCTTCACAACTGCACCAAACTGAGTCAGAATCTCTCTGTGAAAATCTTTAAAGCATGCAAGAAACTCATTCTTATTTTTCATCAGATATAACCAAGTAACTCAGGAACAACAATCAATAAAAGTCACGAAATAACAAAATCCATTAATTGTCAAAATAGAGCAAGGCCCCCATATATCAGAATGTATTAGATCAAACAACTGAGAACTTTTACGACCAGAGTTACTATAAGTGCTTCTGGTTTGCTTACCAAGCTCACATGCATCACATATTAGCATGTCTATTAATCTTCGAAAAGGAAAGAGGATACAAACGATTCATGATGGAGAAAGAGGGTGACCTAAATGTCTATGGTGAAGCAACAAGTTTGTCACGATCCTCTTCTCTCTCTCAGATTTCTCTGTCATCGATGAAAGGGCAGGGTCCATGCTCTTTCTATCCAGGTACCACAGTCCATCACGCCATCTCCCAGTCCCAAGAACCAAGTCGGACCCTTTCTCCTGAAAGATCACCTGTGGAATATGAAAAACAACACAACAATTTAAGTGAAGAATAATAGCACTGATGGAGAGAACATTAACTGGGAAGGAAGGGACATGTAAAACTTTGGATAGCGTCAGAGTGTCAGTGTATCGCACTGTACCCTTTCCAACCACTGTCCGATCAGTGCCATCAGCAGTCTTAACACTAGACAAGACTTATAAGGAAGTATAAGTACTGAATTCCTTAGAATAACCTGTCACGTGTGTGGATGCTTCAGAGTCACAAATCCAATCTAAGAAGCCAGCAGTGGGAAAGTATGCAAGTGTAAGGGAATCTGACGTACCTTGCATATCTGAGTGTAGAGCGACATGAGCGACATGAGCAAAATTACCAGATGCATCTGGTAGGGTGGGTGGATAGTCGTATATTCCTCCGAGCTCATCCTCCTCAGTCTCCATAGTCAGGTGGGTATGATGCCTCCCACGTCCTTTGTTCCTCGCTCCACCTCTCCGGCTTCCTCGACCAAGACCACCTCTACCATGTCCCCTCCATCCAAAGACTCTCCTCGACTGGTGACAAGCTTTCATCAAGTGTCCATGCTCACCACACTGATAACAACTGCGATTCTCAGTCGGTGGACGACCGAAAGTGACTAAGGATTTAGCCCCTGATCCTATGACAGACTCAGTCTCGTGTAGCTAAAGTCGGGTATCTTCCTGTAACATCGTAGCAATGGCCTTACTCAGAGGTGGAATAGTCTACTGACCCAGCAAGGTCGATCACTGTGTATGATAGATTGGGTCCACGTCCTTTAAAAATTTCGTTGTGTTCTTTTTTCGACTGGGACAGTCAGTAGAACAGTGTTCTAGGGGCTGCAAGTGTTCCAGAGATGCTCATAGTCGTTGCACACAAATAGTATATTCCTACATAGGTTTGCATCTCTGTGTCTCAGCATCTATTTGTACTCCATGCCATAATAATCTTCTTTTAATTGTATCCATATATCTTTGACAACCTTGAGATTCTCGACTGAGGAGGAGATCTCAGGAGTAATTGAATTCAGTAACCACACACATAAAGTGGCCTGTGTGGCCTTCCATTTAGAAGTGTTCATAGCATCACTACATTCCTTCTCTTCTAGAAAGCCTCGTAATTTCTTACTCTATAAGGCTCTCTCAACCCGTAGAGCCCAGTTACAGTAGGTTGCATGGCCATCAAGTTTCAAGTCAATAGGTGGTAGATCGAGTTTTGGTTGTCCCATAGAAGAGGATGTACCGATACCTTGAACCAAACCAATCAAAGTCTCAGGATTGAGCCCACTTAATGCCTCTAACCCTTCTTTCTCATTGGTACTTCTCTCCGTCATCGCGAACAACTCCAAGTACAACCACAATCAATAATCTTAAAGGATAAACTCCAATCTTCCACACATCACACTATTTGCGCCTCTGAAACCAGAGTGGCGCATCAGGCACATAATATCAATTCCATTGATAAAGTACAAATTCTAAATAGTGCAAAACTACGTATAAATAATAATCTACAATGCATATCAACAAACCAATATCACCAGTGTGTAGAGAAAATCAAATCGAGGACTCTGCGTTCCGGGCGCCGGTGGTCCGGCAGCGTGTGGCTACGACTACAGTGAGGCGTATGGACTGGACGCCCAGGATGAGCTCGGCGGCGTGAATCCACTAGTGGTGTTCGCCGGAGCATACGATGTTGGGCGACGATGGAATTCGTCGAAGAAGTTCCGAATCACAAGGCCAAAAATGTCAGATTTGGCAAGATTTCGGTTGTATTTCAAGAAACTACTTGTACCAGTGTGACGAGGAGGGTGAAGCGGTTCTTGTGGTATCTTCTGTGGTGGTGGTCAGCGGAGGTGACTGACGGACGGCGGCGGCGGACGAGGCGGCGAACAACGGTGGATGCTGGATCTTATTACTCTGATACCATATTGAAACCAGGATGAAATATCAAAATGAAGAATGAAGAATGAATGATCTGTCTCAATGATCTATCTTATTTATCTAATTCTTCCGATACATATATAGACCATAGAAGGCCACCTACCCATTTTCACCAAACACCAAACCTATCGACCTACCCTTCCAATTACATGTTTATTCAACACATGTCCTTGTGTTTAAGTTGTTGGTGTTTGGACAAAATCTGTGTAGCTTGCTTCAGGGTTTGCATTTTTTGGATAAATCTAGATGTAGGTTTTGTTATATGGATGAATATGCGGTTTTCACACATATTTTTTTGTGTTTTGGTTTTTTGTTGAATCTTCAAAACAGTTCTGTTAAATGTTGTTTTGTTTTGCTCAATTCCTTATTGCGGTGTGGCAAATGGATGGCCAATTCTAATTTGGTGTATCTGCAACCGATTTATGATTTGGACAAAATCTATGTTTCTCTGTTTTTTGATTTGATATATCTGCATTATTGTCAATCTGGTAGAGTATTTTGGGAAGTGTTGAAGACTAGAAATGTAGACATCAATTCCTTCTTGCAAGTTACGGTGTGGCAAATGGCTGGTTGGTTTATGAAGCCATGATCCTGAGAAATGATCAAGGGAAAATGCCAGTAAAAAGTTATTGTTTACCTGTTTCCTTTGTGATTTCTATTACCTTCTGATTCCGGGCTATAATTGCTATAATTTTAGGGTCCATAACACCAAGAGTTGCAAGGTTGAAGATGGCGAAAAAGTTGTGTTTGATCTTGAGAAAATAATTCTTAAGGATTGAAAGATGTTTTATTCATCAACTTCAATGCCTTGTAAGCTCACAAGTCAAGCCTATCAATAGAGTAAGTCTAAGTTACAAAATTAAACTCAAAATTCAAGTTCAAAACAAGGGAAAAATACAGATTAGGACCATAACTTTAGGCTTTGATTTCGATCCTCTTTAGACCAAAGTTTTGGATGAAACTTGGTATAACCATTCAACATGATCAGACTCTTAATTGTAGTTTCTTATCCAACTAATTGGATCACCAAAATGGACCATTTCGGCAGCATGAACAAACTCTGACCGAATTTGTCCAATTTGGTGTCTATGTGCATTTTGGATGACTTTGGTCGGATAGAACAACCTCCATGAGAACGTGCCCTAAATTTTAGGGATGGTTCTCAACTTATTTGACTCCCTAAAACTCATAAAAACTCGATCAAAAGGCAAACCCAACAGCAACAAGGCAACAAGCCAAAAATAGTAAAGTTGTCCAAGCTTGAACAAAGTTGTGTTCAAAACTTTGCCAACTTAATAGAAATGTTCCCACACTTGATTTATCACCTTCCATGCTTGCATTTTTCAGCCATATCATAGTAATAAATGGCTAAGAACATAGAATCAAAGAAGTAAACCCTATCTTGCTCAAATGTGTCGGATGCTCCTGCATCACCTTCATCATTTATTTTTCTTGTATTTTTTTTATAAGTAGAATAAATAAGAAATTTGAGGTTCAGATGAGAATACTTGAATTCAAACCAACATTAGATTCTAATCCAACCATATTACAGTTCTCCAAAATCTAACTAGAGTTCAACCTTCACACCAACATAATATTGTTCAAACTCAACTAGAGTTCAAATAAAAACTTAATGGGCAAATTAGTTTTACAATAACACATGAGGAACTACAATTAGTTTAGCGCATTAGGTTAATCTATCTCCTTCACCTCACCCCACTTCACCTTGAAGAATAGCCTTATCAAATCTGCCCTTCGGTCACACCTTTAAATTTTTCAGATTGCGTACTACTTGGGGTGCAATATTAGGTTATCTACCATATCTACCTATTGCTCAAATTTTAGGGTTAAAAACTCCTCCAAACTCTCAAAAATAAAAGTTGCCTTCTTTTATCATCCTCGTCGGAACCTTCTTGAGTATAAAAAAATTTGGTTCCTTTGATTAACAATGCATCAAGATTGTCACATGTGTCAGATGTTTTGCTGCAGAAAATGTTAAAGTTGGCAGTGGTTGTCTTTCTCTTCTAGGTGCAGATGCCACTAGGTTCCACAGTTGAAGGCTGTGAGATCGCAACCTTCTTAGAAGGAGTAGGCTTCTTCTCTTCTAAAGTGTTACCTCCTCCTTCAGCCTCATCATTTTATATGTATGCTTCCACCAGATCAATATCAATTGCAGCAGCCAAAAAGTCCTCGCATTGTGATCATGAGCCCGATACTTGCCAAGATTTCACACTTGTCCTTGTAGAAAGGGAAGTTTATCTCCTTAATACTACCAATTTTTTTGTTCACTTGCACCATGAACAAGTTTCGAATTAGGTAAAAATTAATTAGGTGTCGGAAGAAAAAAAAGACACACACTTACCTTCATTAGCTCTTTCCAAAGCTTCGGATTGTCTACCACCAGGGGTTGTATCTCTGGATCAACTGCAGTTCCAATCTAACTTGCAAACTCACTCATTAAAACGCACTAAATTATTCACATGTGAAGCTTGTTCACGATATTCCCAGTCTAAATCCTACTACTCTTCACCAACTGTCTTATCCTTGCAACATACTTTTAGTGGAAGGCTTTCTTCCATCCCACACCTGCTTTCTAACCCTGTAATGCCAGCTCCTTCATTGACTGTATCATGACCATCTTCTCATCAAAAGTGAAGTATATATTTTTCTTTGGAGAATTCTTGTTGTCTTTCTTCGATGGAGACTTCCTCCTCATAGTTGCCATACTATTAAAAAGTTTCTTCCCCTTTGATGGTGACTTCCTCCTTTGGTTTCCAATTCTTCTTCTTCAGGATCTTGGTTGAACGCAGACCAATCCACAGTGTCATCATTCACATTTGTCATCCTAAGACACATAAAAAAGAAAAAATACACTACAAAGATAGAGCATAATAGAACCAAGAAACAATGACTAGATGATGCGAATATGGGTGCATAACATAGTTAGGTGATGTAACAATTAACCAAGAAAAAAATAGTGTCAACCCTAACACAACTTACTAAGAACAAGACCATAACACAACAACAACAACCACGTATCAACCCTCCAGAGTTTGCTGAGCACCGGTGTATCCTGTACATATTTCATCTGTCAAGTCATCTCGCTTCTGATTCTATGCATTGAACTGACTGAATATCCTATTTAAAGTCTTCGATTTGTTCACTATGCACATCCTCCACCGTAATCCCACTAACCAATAATGGTTTTAGTGTTTCTTCCATGATGAAGTTATGGAGCAAAGTACACACTAGCATTATTCTTGTTAATTTCTTAATGGGGTTATAGATAAGGCTCCTCAACACCACCCACTGTTTCTTCAGAAGTTCGAATGCCCTTTCTATTACATTTCTCATTGTAGCATGTCTCATACTGAAGATCTCTTCTAGATTCTGTGGTCTCCTAGGTCTAGGGCCCCAGTCCTTGGGGTGATACCTTGTGGACCTATAAGATGTGGAAAAATCTTCGTAGTTCATATAACGTCCATCACACAAGTAGTAACATAATGACACAAACAAGCAAACTAGGTTATTACCATGCAAATCAACCTCACCCTAAATTAAATTAAGTACAAAAATCATATTGTGGACATATATTGTGGCACCCTAAGTCCTATCCTTCGACTCAAAGCATCCTTCAATACTCGTGCATTCGTCGTTGAACCTTTCCAACCAGCAAGCACGTACACAGTTTTGCCTTATGTGTCACAAAATTCAAGCACACTGCTTGCCAACTGTCCTTTCCTAGTCATGTAGCACGGTTAGTCTTTAGCAGGTGTATGTACATGCATGTATGCCCTATTCAAAGTTCCCAAGCATCCTTTCACAAGATTATCAAAATGTTAGCAAGCAATAAATTGAAATTATGGCAACATTGAGCAAGTGAAACCAAATGTACCTGGAAACAACTCCATCTTTTTTCATTACACTCGGTGCCTATAGGCTTTTGGGTGGCTAGGAATCTATCCTTTAGTTTAATCATAGTCGTTAGTACCTCATGAAAGGACACACTCTAAATTTTTTTTTGTAGTGTCCTATTCTTCTAGTGGTGGGCTATTTGTGCGTAGGAAAATCGTGGTCTTCTCCACAATTGAATCATATTGATCATCCTTCATGTCACCATTATCTCTCAAGACCCTACACAGCCCAGTAAAGGCTCTTTCGTGTATCCTGAGATTGTGGAAATATTCTTTATTGTTCTCTTGGTCCAAAAAGGGCATTGTTCAGAAATCTTATCTAAAATCTTGTATTTAGTTGGGGATTGTGCTTACATTTTCGTTCATCTTTATCATACTCATCTTGCCTCACCAATGCGATAAGAACACAAATAACAGTTCTTAACAAATTTGGAAAGACCATGATTGGCTTAGGGTCCATTACTTACTGTGATGACTCCTTTAAGGGTATAGAATAGCAGACACTAAATTAACACGCCAAGACAAACAACAGGCAGTTAAAATTATAGGACCAACCAAAAATTGGTAAACAACAATATCACATAGACTACTCACTTTGTTTCCATGTTCTCTATGGCTTGATCCTTTCGAATGTTCCCTTAACAGAATATTCAACCATACGGTAAGTTCATGAATATGTTGGTAGACATAATAAAAACTATTGCACAACAACAATGAAAATTCAACCAGGAACTAACACATAACAGCAATGAATATTCAACCACTCACATTAAACCCCGCATCAGTCACAAACTAATCCTCAACTTACAAGCAAATTTATGGACAAAGTAACCACAAACACAACATCAATCCAAAACTAATGCTGCAAACCACCAACATACATGCATATTAATAGACAAAGTAACCCATTAACCCTAAAATAGAACCAAAATGACCTAACAATCGGAAAACGATAACCGAAACCATAGTTATGAAATAATACCAGTATTTGTAAATTCAAAATGATGCAACCCACTTACATGCACACATATTAATCTTAAAAGTAAAACATATTATAATAAACATAAACAAAACTAACATAAAAAGGGAAAATCAAAAACAAGAAATATATATCTGAAACAATAATAATATTTTCAAATGATGCAACCCACATACATAAACTCCTATTAATCTTAAAAGTAACACAAATCCGGAAAACATAAAAGCAAAACGAGCATAGAAATGGGAAACCAAAAATAATAATTGTAGGTCTAACAAATCGAGAACTTGAAATCAATTATATATCAGACTATAAATAGATTAGGGCCAAAATCTTGAAGGAATTTTACCAACGCTGTAGTCAAACAACGGAAACTTCAAGTAGAATGGACTGTGTAGGCGGAGATGTGTAACGTAATGGTCAATTTGTACGCAAAACGTGCAAAGACAATCGCGTGGAGGAGTAATAACAGTCAGAAAGCAAGAATCTATGTTGGATTTCAAGTACTTGTGGTATAACTTTCGATGGGACATTAGGAGGCAAAATGACACAAAGGTGAATTCTGTCGCGATTTTATTAGAGTTAGGTGTCGAGGGAGATTGGAGGATGTATAGCGGTGGCAAAATATATAAATATTAGTAAATATGCAAGATCAATGGGTCATTTGGAGACGAGATTGAAGCGGCGAGAAAGTAATATGCCCAAATGTTTTGGTATTGGAATTGGGCTGCAATCGGTGAACGATTAGGGGTCAACAGATTATTATCCCTCAACCCAAAAATGAAAAGGCGGGGTACCAAGGAAGTTGTGTGTCTGGATTACTCACCAAATACAATATTTATCAACCAACAATCGTCAATCTACCAAAATGACCCTTAGAACATTCTAACAAATTACAACTATACGACGAAAACTAAAATAACCTCAGCTACTTTGATGTAGTATTTCGGGAATTGGGTGTTTGAGCCGATTAACAAAGGAAGTTCCTCGTTGCATGGACGTTTAAATTTTGCTTAAGATCAGGGTTTAAATCTCTGATAATTTATTACGTAAAGTTGACTTTACTCCTTGAATTTTGGCTTAAATGATATTTTGCCAACTCAAATTACTAATAAATATTTTCGACAATTTTCAAAAATTCACGACATAAATATTTAAAAGTATAAAAGAAATAAACAATTATAAATAAAATTAAAAACTAAAAATTATTTAATGTAGAGGGGGGTGGGGTGGGGTACCTATAAAAAATATTTTTTGTAAAATCTTCATTTAAAAACAAAATGCATGCTACCATCAATAGAGCACTTCTTTATCTGAATCAAACTTGATACTTTTCAGAACTTTTGGAACCCTCAAAGATGTAGAGTCGTGAGGTAGTAATATATTCTCTAAGAGAATCTCGATCCAATTCAAGCAAACATCCTTACTACATTAGCCCCCACTCCTATAAAGATTTTTTTGATAAAACAAAATTTTATTCACCGCCACTCCAATAAAGATAGTTTCATGTAAACCTACGAAAACAACAATATCAATACAATACAATGAATTATTCCTCAAATTAACCACTATTCCATCACTCAACACTCTCCTTAGGCAAAAAATAACTTCTTTCCAACTGATTTGGCAGAGGTGGAGCAGGGGGTGGAACAAGGGGGCCTGGTCCCTCCCAAAAATTTTAAAAAAATATTTTACATGTAATTTTTTTTATTTTTTCAGTTTGGTCCCCATTATATTTTTACTTGCTTAGGAATATTACATAATGCCTATTTAGATAAGTTGGTCAAGCTTCAGTTGTCTTTGTCAGAAGGTTGATGGATTGAATCCTAGGACGCGACTCAATTCTTTCTATTTTTTTGAAGTCAAAAATAAAAAAAATTGTGCTTTTAATGGGATTCGAGCCCATAACTAATAAAGAAGATTCCATGATGTTAGCCATTAGGCCAATTGAAACTTTATCAAAATTATAATAAATTTTATTTCTAATTCAATTCTGATTGTCTTTTAATACTTTGTTTATTACAATTCTTTAATATAATTATTTTTGATATTTTAATATTTTACTGCATTGTTAGAAAAATCAATTAGCAAACTTTTGAAGTTGTTTCTATTATAAAGAAACAGTCTATTGAAGCAAAATTGTGGTTGTCATTATATCAAATGGTCATAGAAATTTCAGAATGTACATACCCGACCAGACCAAAATTTAAAACAACAATAATATTAATCCTGTGCAAACCAAGCTGCCAGCAATCCCTCCAAGATACCCAAAGACCTCAGAGAAAAGATATGCCCAGAAAACTTATATACCAGTGCAAACCAAGCTGCCAGCAATCCCTCATATTAAGGCACCAAAAATAATGACTCCAACAACATCAACAAGCAAGGAGCCATTTCAGGCTATGTGCACATCTACATCCAAGGGGAGTGAAAAAACCAGAAATGAACACCTGTTTATCTCTTTGGATACTGATTCTTGTTGGCTGAAATCTGGTTTTGTAGGTATATTGCACAAAGACACCGACTGGAAGGAATTACAACTGCAGCTCAAGACTGTCGGGTACCTAAATGTCATAGTAAGTCCAATTGATTCATCCAAGATACTGTTATGGGAAGATGAAGAATAGGACCTGCAAAATTTGATAGCAAATGACAGTGTATGGCTTCTGAATTGGTTGGATGATATATTCCTGTGGACTGAAGACGAAAATTTTGTGCCTAACACAAGATGGATCAAGATCTATGGTCTCCCTCTTAGATACTGGACAGAATCAATTATGAAACAAATAGGTGCAGTAATGGGTACAGTAATTAAGATTGATGACTGCTCCATCCAGGACAGATACTTA
>JAOWBN010129199.1:0-31672 GCA_028565015.1 Pinguicula moranensis
GTTTTCACCTTTATTTCAAATTGATCGCAGGGATGCGTTGGTGCACTTGATGGGACGTATATCCCACTACACGTACCCACGGCGGACCAGCCCCGCTACCGGACCCGTAAGGGTGGGTTGGCAACCAACGTACTGGGTGTTTGCGATATCCAGGGAAGATTTACATACGTGTTGGTAGGTTGGGAGGGCTCCGCCGCGGACAGCAGGGTGCTACGTGATGCGATAGATCGGGACAGCGGCTTCAGGGTACAGAGTGGTAAGTGTCTTTGCTTATTCATTTTTTAGAGTACAAAGCATGTACACTTGCATTTACGTGACACATCCATCTTTGCAGGGACGTACTACTTATGCGACAGTGGCTATACCAACGGCCCAGGATTCCTAACTCCCTATAGGGGCGCACGGTACCATCTCCAAGAGTGGGCTACTTCAAATCGTAGACCACAGAATCACAAAGAATTGTTTAACCTGCGACACTCAGCTGCAAGAAACGTGATAGAGCGTGCTTTCGGCGTTCTGAAGAAGCGATTCGCAGTGCTGAGGAGCACCACATTCTTCCCAGTGCGCACACAGTGCGACATTATCTTGGCATGTGTTTTAATTCATAACTTTGTGATGGACGCGTCCCCCTCTGATCCACTTCTAGATCCAAGGACACAGCACGAGTTGTCTCAAGATGAGACCTTGGGCACTGATGACGATGTGGAACACATACAATCAGTCGATCCCACTCCGGCGTGGAGTGAATTTAGGGATAATTTGGCTATTGAGCACTGGCAGAATTACACAAATGCCTGAGTTATTTGATGTCGACATTACAGAACATTTGATTTGACTTGATTTGAGTTGACACACAATTTGTATTGTCATCTTGTTGTTTAACATTAATTCGTACGCATTGTTTCTAAGTACTTCACGGGTCTTGTTTAAGAGTACTCTTGCACTGTGTGATCAAAATGATGTGGCTGAATAATATTGTTTGTCAACTACTGTCACGTACTGCAGGATTGACCTAACAAAGCATACTAATGATGTTGTTTGCACCTTGCAGGTGACAGATGGATTCTTTTGGTGCTGATGACGATGTGACATCTCTGCAGTTCGACGAAGATGCGCCGCCGCTTCGCAGATCAAGCGCTAAGGGGCGGTTTAAAAAGCCCGCACGAACCACAGTTGATCCTGTAGTTGGGGAGCGAGACTCGGGGCCATCAGCCGGTAAAAAGGTGTACATGACACCCGTTGAAGAGAGGGCCATACTAGCCGTGTTACGCGACCTGACAAGTGAGGGCTGGAAGGCTGGCAGTGGCTGGAAGCGGGGTTGGCAGGACGTAACCGCACAGAGGCTTAAGAAGCAGGTCAAGGGATGCATGGTCACGGGTAAAAATATAGATCACAAAATCCACAACTGGGGAAAGACCTTTCGCCTTCTCGATGATTTCTTGAAACTAAGTGGAGTAGCCATGGACCATGGGACCAACTCCGTTGTGGTGGAAGATGAGCTGTGGAAGGAATTCGAGCGGGTAATTCAATGCATAGCTTATGTTCATCATTTGCGACCTATTTTGTTAATACCTTTCGCGTGCATTTCTCATGTCTAATTCTTTGACAAAATGTATTACAGGACGACAAGTACAAAAGGTATCTTGTGCTGCGAGGGAAGACATTTCCGTACTACCCCCAATGGTGCGAGCTGTATGGCTTGCACCGTGCGACAGGTGCGATGGTGCAGGATTTCCAGGGGGCGGATAGAGAGCAGCTGACTACATCCGATGAGTTGAATGACCTGATCGACAGGGTAGCGGACTCAGAGGTTAGTATAGCCCCAAATGAAGAGGGAGGAAGTAATCTAGCAGCAAGAAAAGTTATGGTAAATGAGAGCACTAGTAAAGGAAATATAGTTGGGGTTGGTGAGATGGTGAAGTTGTGGACACCAGCAAGGCTGGACTGGTGGCCAACAGTGGGACAAACATAGAGGGGGATGGAGAAGGGTGAGGGTCCTTTACCAAGTGCTATTCATCCTCCCGATGAAGAGGAAGTGCAAGTATTGGATATGGCTATGAAAGGTACATCTGTTGTAGATAAGGCTCATGTTGATGGTAGGAGGGAAGGGGCAGAAGTAATGAAGGATGCTGTGTTCAGGGGATAATCAGGATAAAAGGGAAGAGCTCAGTTGGGGTGAGGGAGTTTGCAAAGTACCATCAGGTGGATCCCCCTTACAGAGTGGCAGTGAGGAGCTGGGGATGAAGTCAGAGGGAGTTCCTGAAACAATTGGTTTACGGGTGGGAGGTATGATAATTAAGGAAACTGCAGAGGAGGTATGTGAGGAAAGGTTTGATAGTACTATGGAACGGACTAAGAGAAATCTAATAGAGATCGAAGGGGCAGAGAAGGATAATAACATATCTACTGCTTCAAAGCTAAAGCTGAGTCAGGTACAAGATCAGAATCATCACAGAATGGAATGTTGTGAATTAGATATGGAGGACCAGGATAAGGAGAATCAGGGAGGGAATGTAATGTTGTTATTAGAGAGCTTCCCTCCTCTGGGGAGACTGAACCTAAATTCAGATGATCAAACCGGAACTACACCAACAAAAAGGAAGGTGGTCAGACCGAAAGGGGGTACCAAGAACCCGGAGTCAAACAAAGAAAATAGTGGATGTTGGCAAGGAGAAGGAGTTGGGTGCTTTGGGTAAATGGATTGACCAAATAACTCCAAAACATATGGTGGAGCTTTCAAGTGATAAGGAAACTAGTGGTGAACATAGAGATATAGAAGGCTTGGAGGCTGATAAGGTATTGGCCATAGGTGAGAAAGTGGGGATAGATTATGGTAAAGAGAAAAAGGTAGCCAGGGAGTTGCTGATACAAATTAATCGTGAAAACAGATTAAAGTATGAGAAACAACAAGGGGCAAGTGGGAAGAAAGAGGTGAATAGGTCTAGTGATGAAAATAATAACCTATCACGTGAGGGGCTTGTGTGGACAAGAGAGGAGAAGCAGGTTAAAAGAGATGATATTTGGGCAAAAGATGGATTTTCTTAGCATACAAGAAACCAAACTGGATGTTATTGACAACAAGTTATGTGAATACCTTTGGTTTAATAATGAGTTTGATTGGTGTTATCAGGGATCCATTGGGCAATATTCAGGCCTTCTTTGTATGTGAAACATAAAGAAGTTTAGGAGAGTTCAGACTTTCTCAGGATTTGGTTTTATAGGACTATCAAGTCCTGGTGGCTCAAGTGGTGAGCAATTAAACCTCACAACTATGAGGTCCAGGGATCGATACCCGCTTGGGTCGCAAAATGGAAACGACCTCTTTATATAATTACAAGGGTAAGGCTGGGTACATCAGACACCCCAGATCCCAACTTAGTTGGGAATATACTGGGTAAAGTTGCTTTGCTTTAGGACTATCCGGCCACTGGAACAATGAGGTGCAAGTTACACAGATAGTGAATGTCTATGAGGGGGCATGCCCTACAAGTTAAGGATGATCAGTGGAGGGAGATATTAGATTTCCTACCTGGCAGGGGAGAGGGTAAGGGGTGTGTGATGGGGGATTTTAACGCAGTGCTGGATAGGAAGAAGAGGAGAGGTGTGTATCAAAGTAATGGGGATATGGAGAGGGAGATTATAGTTTTTAGGGGATTCATGAGTGGGATGAAACTGATGGATCTAAGAAGAACAGAAGAGCTTACACCTGGTACCTTAAGTCCTTGTCAGCAATGAGTAGGTTGGATAGGTTTTTAGTTAATGATGCATGGCTAGGTAAGGAGTTGGTATGGAATCAAATAGGCATGGACATGGATGGATCTGACCACTCTCCAGTCTGTTTACTTACCAACATACAAAACTTTGGACTTAAGCCTATGAGGGTGTTGAACTGCTGGTTAGAGGATGAATCTTACATAAAACTGATTGAGGATACATGGAGATCCACTGAAATCTTAGGGTACGCTAGTTACAGGCTGAAGGTAAAGATAAAGACAGTGAGAATGGCAATAAAGGTCTGGAATCAGTCGGCTACAAGGAGTTTGGTGGAAGAAAGAAAAAATATACTACAATGTTTAAAGGAGCACGAATAGGTAGCTGAACAGGATCAGGATTTATGTGACAAGGAAGGGGAGGTAGAGATATATCTGGGTCTGAGGGAGGAATTAGAGGCAATAACAATGAAGTTGGACAACATCCTGTATCAAATATCTAGGATTAAGTAGATTAACCAAGGTGATGAAAATACAACATTCTTTCATGGTTGGATTAATAGAAACAGAAGGCGTGGTGAAATACGTGGGGTGTAGAGTGATAATATATGGATATAAGAGGCTGAATAGGTAAAAGAATGTTTAAGGGCTCATTTTGAAAGAAGGTACACATAATGGTTGCCAAACAGGCCTAGATTGGGAAGGATGTGGTGTTAGGGACTGTTAGTAGCTGCCAAGCAATCATTGATAAGGCCTTTTGGGGAGGCAGAAATATGGGAAGCAATAAGCAGTTGTGGAAGTGGGAAAAGCCCCGGACCAAATGAGCTCAACTTCAAGTTTGTGAAGCATTTTTACTATCTGATGAAGGAGGACATAGAACAGTTGTTTGGGGAGTTTTACAGAAACTGTAAAGTTTCCAAAGGCAGCAATGCAGCCCATATTACCTTGATTGCCAAATCAGAATCTCCATTGGTGGTGGATGACTACAGACCCATCACACTTATTTGGATCATGCCCAAGATAGTCTCAAAGGTATTGGCAAATAGAATCAACAGAATGATAGAGGATATTATATCACAAAACCAGATGGCTTTTTTGAAAGAAAGGAAGCTGCTGGATGGGGTTTTGGTGGCTAATGAGACGGTGGGTGAGCTGCAAAAACTGAGGAAGCAGGCTATTATACTCAAGGTGGATTTTTAAAAAGCCTATGACACGTTAAGCTGGGAATATCTGCTAGATATTCTGGACAAAATGGAGTTCCCTACCTATTAGAAGACATGGATTCCAGAATTGCTGGAATTTGCATCTACATCGGTGCTGATCAATGGTAGTTCACTTTCCTATAAGAGGGGTCAGACAAGGTGACCCGTTGTCACCATTTCTGTTCATGATTGCAGCAGAGGGGCTATCCTGCATGATTAAGAAGGCAGTAGCTGAGCAGCTGCTGAGAGGTGTGGAAGTGGGCAAATATAAGGTAGTGATAACTCACCTCCAATTTGCGGATGACACTTTGATGTTTTGTGAAGCATTCTGGGATACAGTTTGAGTTCTTAAGACAGTGTTACAGATTCCAACTATCTGGACTAAGCATCAACTTTAGCAAAAGTTGTATCTTCGGGATCAATATGTCTTCAGAGGTGGTTGAGGATATGGTAGCATTCCTGGGATGTAAAACTGGGAGGATCCCCTTCCAGTACCTTGGGCTTCCAGCGGGAGCTAATCCAGCCAGGCAGAAAACATGGAAACCTATTTATGAGAAATTCATAAAGGTGCTCTCCACATGGAAACAGAAAAATTTGTCCTCGGGTGGCAAACTAACACTGCTCAACTCAGTCCTTTCAGCCTTACCAAGTCATTACTTTGCATTCTATAATGCTCCTGCCACAGTCATTAAGAATCCAGTGGTTGCCCATAGAATGTTTTTCTGGGGGGGAAGTCAGGAGAGGAAAAAACTATGTAGAGTTGCTTGGAAAAAATTGTGTAACAAGGGAGGGAGGTTGCCTGGGGGTATGCAATCTTAGTGCATTTAATAAAGCAATGCTTGGAAAGTGGGGAGCTGGGATGTTGGGAAATGAGGAGAGTTTGGCATTGTCAGTCCTTAGATCAAGATATGGCCATAAAGGGTGGCTAATGGCTGGGGAACTTAGGGAGCTGAGAAACCAAAGGATGGAACAGAGGAGGGTGGGAAGATAGAGGGAAATGAATTATGCATCCAGTTGGTTGAAAAATGTGCAGGATATACTGAATGCGGACTGGTTTAGACTGAACATGAGGATATGACTGGGATATGGTAGGGGGACCAAATTCTGGTTTGATAGGTGGCATGGGAATGTAACCTTGGTTGTGAGGTTCCCTAGACTATTTAGAGTGGCTGGTAATTCAGAGATATCTATAGCTAATATGGGAGTGTGGTAGGAGAGAAGGTGGTCTTGGAGATGGAAATGAAGGAGAAACCTAAGGCAGGTGGAAAGCAATGATCTTCTGACTCTTGAAATGATAATACAGGAAAGTCCAATTCAAGAGGATGGGGTTGATGAATATGTGTGGGAGGGTAGTACAAATGGGAAGTATACACGTAATATGGCGTATAGAAAAATAATGGAACAAGAAGCTTCAACAAGTGTGGAACAAGTTTGCACCTATGAAAGCTAAAATTATGATCTGGACACTACTTCAAGACGCCTACCTACAAAGGAGCTACTGCTAAGAAGGAAGATAATACCTGAAGGGCGGGAAATAGGCTGCACTTTGTGTCACGAAGCACAAGAGACTTTTGCACATCTATTTCAAACATGTCCTATTGTTTTTAATATCTGGAGTGAGATTAGAAAGTGACTAGAAATTGAGGCTAATCTATCTTTGTCTATTCTGCAGGTTCCTACATTTGAGGCCTTTGTTTAAGCCAAACCTCGGGAAGTTAACATGGATGCTCGGAAAGCTATGTGGATAGCAATGGCATGGTCTGTGTGGAAATTGCAAAACAATACTCATTTCCAAGACCAATAGGATAACCCTAAAAAAGAAGTACAGATTATCCAGTGAGCTGCATGGACATGGTTTAGAGCAAGGCGGACAGAGTGAATGATTGGCTAATACAGCCTTTGAAATGCATGATTCTTTTATAACTAAAATAGACCCTGCAGGATGAATGGGGAGTTTGGTACAAGTTAGCTCTGTGGTTTATCTATGATCACTAATGCTTACTTTCACTATACTGACAGGTAATTGAGCGGAAAGGTAGGAAGCACAGGCAGGAGTCACTAGTAGGGAGCTGATCTGATCTGAGTTTATTTTACCTACTCTAGTGGTAAGGTAAGTTTGTACGGGAGAGGAAAATCAGTGAGTTAGAGTGGGCAGGAGGTAAGTGAAGCTCATCGTTTTTAACTGTAAGCTGGGTTATGTCTTTTAGTTTATATCTTACACTCTGGCGCCCCTTAAGGTACAGGTTAGGTGGAGGCACTTTCATTGCTAAGGGCTGCGTTTATGAGGAACTACAGAAAGATCAACTGAGTACATGCTCAGTACCTAACAGACAGTTTAATTGTTCGAAACAATAGAAGGGCATTCTGATTACACACGTGTGTCATATACTGATGATTATGGCTTGATAACTGAACAGGGGAGGAGTGAACTGAAGCCATACCAGGAGGTCTAACATATGTACTAGATGGTTATACATTACTCTTAATCTCAGGAAGCTTTCAGGCACGTAGACAGAGCTGTGTACCAATCCATATGCATTGATAAGTTGACAGTAAAGACTCTTGTTGCTCATACTCTAAAATTCATAGGTGAGTTGTGTACCATCTATAGGATGATAAGATGACAGCTGTGATCCTTGGCAAGCAATAAAATAATAGATATGAGCGACCTGCTTAGCGGGGGAAGAATGAGATCACTGATGTAAAACCACTATACATAGTGAGGTTGGTGGCTGAAGTGCGTTTGGTAGCCTTTTTTCTTTCACGGGAACACGATTCGTAAATATTTTATTTTAATGAAATTTGGCTTATCCAAAAAAAAGTTGTTTTGGGGACATTCTACTCTATAGATATGGGCAATTTTTTAGGGTTGTGCTTTATGAAAACCAACCCTCACAATGATAGTTTGAGTCTATTTGGTGGAGGCAACTGCTGACCATTTTTCACCTAGCAAAATGGTACTTGCTGAATGTATATAAACAACTAGGAGATGGTCATGCAACAATAATTTAGGAATATAGGTGGGCAATGAACTATCGATTTTGTGATGTATAGGACAGATTGTATCTAGCAACAAATGACAAACTTGCTACTGTTAGTGAAAAACTAGTCTAGGTTAATGGACAATGAATGTTCTTATGGGACTGGAGACGATTATTATTTGTCTATGAGAGTGTGAAACTAAGGCGATTGCAAGCAAAAATTCATGATTACACTATAACTGATCGCCAGGACATATGGATATGGAGGATAGAACCAACACAAAACTACACTGTAAAATTGGCTTGCCTCCAGATCTGGAATGTTGCAGGACTAACTTCTTCCCTAGTTTATCTTCTTTGCTAGGTTTGGAACAATCGCATCCCATTAAAGCTCTCAGCTTTTGGTTGGAAGGCTCTGAAAGATAAAATAATTACTTTGGTGAATTTTCGCATTAAAACATTCAAGTTACAACAACATGCAAATTGTGCAATATGGAAGAAGAATCAACTCCTATTCGCTACTTGTCCATGGGTGGTTGATTTGTGGTAGAAATTCTCTTGCATGGAATAGGCTCTGGTTGCTGTCAATCTGGTAGATATGGCTTGCGAGGAACCGAGCCCATTTTGATACTGTCAATTAAACTCCAAATGAAGTTGTGGGCCTGACCAAGATTCAATCTTGACTCATCCATCATGCACTTGGTCAAATGGTTCAAGTTAGAACTATTGTAGATTGGGAGAAATTTCTATTATTGTGTATGACATTCAATTTATAGAATCCATGTGTGGGGTAGCTGTAAATAAACAATCATTTTAATTTTAAAAAATGAATGAAAATGTTGCTTCAAAAAAAAACTAACAAATTAGTCCTTCATTGTTTTACTTCAAATTCCTAAAAGCACACTCATGAGGATACATATGAAAAGTACAACCAGTTGTTTTATGGTACTAAATGAAAACATTGTTTATTAATCATGACCCATTGGGTATATATAGAGTTTACATCTTCTATTTGTAGATAAATCCCAAAAATAGATACAAATATCAACACTACCCTCAAGATAGGCGAAAGATGTTCACTAAGCTCATCTTGTCACATAGTCTAATCATGTCTAGCGAACCAAGAACCTTAGTGAGACAATTGGACACTTGTTACTTAGTCACT
The DNA here is from genome assembly GCA_028565015.1 of Pinguicula moranensis. Taxonomy (NCBI): domain Eukaryota; kingdom Viridiplantae; phylum Streptophyta; class Magnoliopsida; order Lamiales; family Lentibulariaceae; genus Pinguicula; species Pinguicula moranensis. The sequence goes on from JAOWBN010129199.1 coordinate 9,059, forward strand.
ATATGTTCCATCTCTAGTTATCTGCTATCCAATTTTTCCTTGATGAAGAATCTATCATTCTCCACATGTTTGGTCTTGTCGTAATGTACAGGGTTGTTGGTAGTACTAATCGCCGACTTTTTATCGCACCACAACTTCATATGGCCCCTAGGTCCATCTTGAACTCCACCAACATGGATCTCAACCAGATCATCTCAGCAGTACTCAGAGCCATGGCTTTGTACTCCACTTCGAATGTGGAACTTGTAACCACCGATTGTTTTCTTATTCCTCCAAGTGACCAGGTTGCCTTCTACAAGAATGCAGTATTTAGACTTGAACTTCCTGTCATTAGAACAGTTAGCCCTGTCTAAATTGCAGTAGCCCTCTATGTTCATGTGCCCATTCTTCCAAAAATTCGCTCCTTCCATAGTGCACTTTTCAAGTAACTAAAAATCTGGTACACTGCGTCCAAGCGACCCTTCCTAGGATCATGTATGTAACGACTAACCACTCTCACAACAAAGGATATGGCTGGATGAGTGTGGCTCAGATATATCAATCGGTTCATTGAACCAGGATACATATTCCTTGAGCAAGTGTAGCGACTAGCACATACTTCCTTTTGGGACAAAACGATCCCCTTTGGCCTACAAGTCACCCCAATCCCAATGAAGTATTTCATATGTCCCAGGTCCTCTACCTCAAACTCATTTTTCAGTCTCACCTTCAGCCTCACAATCTCATCCTCATCATTACCCATGATGATCATATCATCCACATACACTGCGAGCATCGTGATATAAACTCCATCTCATCTAAAAAAACACAATAAGGTCAGCATTGATCCATTGATCGCTGACTTGTTTGTGACAAAGCACAATAGAATCTCCGTGTATACCTCTTCCAACAAATCCTCATGAAGAAATGAATTCTTCATTTAGAGTTTCCTTCCTCCCAGGCTTCTTCCAAGAAAGTCACGTCCAAGTCCCTTGTCTTCTTTTTATAGAGAAATGTTTGACATCTCAAAAATATCTTATATTAGGGGCTTGAGAGACATTTCTCCTTCCAAATCAAGGGCAAAGTCGTTAGTGCACACCAACTGCAGGGTTAGAGGAGTTTCCCGCCAAAAGTCATGTGGCATTCTGTTGGGAGTCGCGACTTGTAAATTTGGGGCACTGCCTTGCATTTTTGGTCAAATCCATAGTTGTTCCTAGAAAATAAACAGATTTGAAGTATAAAATTCAAGTAAAAGTTGGTATAAAGCCAACTTATCAACACTCATAGTCGTTGGCTCAACTCCGTTACTTCTACTCTCCTTCTCTACCCGTATACCTCAAGTATCGAGCAAATTTTCAAAGGATGAGGATATCCCATATGAGAAGTATAGATCATGCTCTCAAAACTTGACATCCATACTCACAAAAAAATCTTCAATCCACTGGGATCCAACAAACATATTCCTTTGGAGTGACAGAGTATCCAAAAAAAATACTCTTGATCGCCCTCAGATCCAATTTTTCTTCCCCCGGTCTGTTTTCCTTCTCAGAACACACAACCATAGGTCCTCAAAGGAATAATATCTCCCTTTGTACCTTTCTGAACGATCCAACTTTACTTTGGGACATTTATTGCAAACATCATACTCCGAGCAATCTCAAGAATATGACGATTCTTCCTTTATGGTACTCCATTACGCTCTGGTGTGTATGGACAAGTAGTTTAATACTGAATTCTCTGAGATGACAAATACTCACCAAATGCCTTGTTAGTATATTCTGTCCATTATAAGATCTCAAAACCTTCATTATTGCCCAGTATTTAGTCTGGACCCCTTTGTGAAAATCTCTTAAATATACAAACACATCACTCTTGCTTTTAATAAGATAGAACCAATTAACACGAGAATAACAATCAATAAAGGATACAAAATATCAAAACCCATTGAAAGTTGTTGTGGGACAAGGTCCCCATACAGCATAATGGACTAACTCAAAGACACAAACTCTCCTACAATAACTAACATATGAGCTCCATGTGTGCTTACCCAACCCACAAGCATCACAAAAAACTTTTTCTTTATTTGCCTTGGCAAATAGAAGGGAATACAATTGACTCAAAAGAGAGAAAGAAGGATGACACAAATGCTTATGGTGAAGTAACACCAAGTCCTCCACATTCCTCATGTCTCCTCAAGATCTCTTTTTTTCGGCCAAAAATACATCCTAGTCACGGTCGACTATGTGTCTAAATGGGTTGAAGTGATTGCCACTCCAACCAAATATGAGTTAGATTGAAGTTTCTTTGTAAGCACATTTTCTCGCGATTTTGAACACCTCGATGCATTATCAGTGATGGTGGATCACATTTGTGCAACAAACAATTTGTGGGATTACTTACACAAAATGGAGTGTGCAATCGCACTGCGTTGGCATATCAAATTGTAAGATCAAGAGAATTCTTGAAAAAAAAAATGGGAGAAAAGATTGGGCAAGGAAGTTAGATGATGCATTGCGGGTATATAGAACTGCGTACAAGACACCCATAGGAATCTCTCCATACCGTCTGGTATATGCAAGGCCTGTCACCTCCCGTGGAACTTGAACATAAGGCATATTGGGCGATGTGGAAACTGAATTTTGACAAGCAAGCTGTCGGTGAAAAATGGGCATTTCAGTTAAATGAGTTGGATAAGTTGAGAAATGATGCTTATGAAAGTGCAAAAATCTACACATAAAGAACAAAGACTTGGCACGACTAGCATATTGCAAGGCGATATTTCTACCTAGGGCAGGAAGTGTTGCTTTTCAACTCTCAACTCCGATTATTTCTAGGTAAGTGTAATTCCATATGGCTAGGTCCATTCAAAATTGTTCAAATATCACCTGATGGAGTAATTGAAATATCTCACCCCAAGAAGGGAAAATTTAAGGTGAATGACTAGAGATTGAAGCCTTATCTTCACGATGGCAAAGTGAACGACCCAGCCATTAGTGAATATGATTGCGTTCACATTCATATGATTGTGTTCACATGTGCACGTGATTATGTTCACATATGAATGTGATTGTATTCACACTGGATGTATGCCTATTTATAGGCGTATAGTTCCTCTAGTCGAATATGAAGAATAATTCCTACTATATTTTTATATGGTATCAGAGCCATAAACCCGCTATTTTCACTCGTCTACCGCTGCCGGCCGCAACCACAAAAAGTACTGCCAGAACTGCCTAATCTTCCCTGTCACCCTGGTCCAAGCCAAATTTCCCGGTAAGATATGGCTTTTTCCCCACCGTTTGTCGCCTTCCCAGTGATTTTTGATGTTGTTCCGCCGCTTCTGCTCCGACAAGTACCACTGTCGGATTGGCGCATTCGAGATCATCCCACAGATCCTATCCACGCGCCGTGCCACATGCCATCGCCACCCAAAAAATAGTTTGTAGGGTTTGCTCCCATCTACGCACTCGTGTTATTGGTTAATTGATATGAGTTACGGATTGTTGTTTTTGCATAGTGTGTGTTTGTGACTTGTGCTTTATTAATGGAATTGATATTATGTACCTGATGTGCCACTATGGGTTCAGAGGCGCGGGTAGTGTGGTATGTGGAGCATTGGAGTTTACCTTTTTGGATTATTGATTGAGGTAGTGTTTGGACTTGCTTGCAAATACATAAGGAAATACACTGAGAAAGTAGGGTTGGAGGCATTGAGTGCGATCAACCCTGAGACCCTAAAATTTTTGATTAGTTTGGTTTAGGGTATGAGTACATCTTACTCTATGGGGCAACCTAAACTTGATCTTTAAGCTATTGACTTGAAACTTGATGGTCAGGCAACATACTGTAACTGGGCACTACAAGTTGAGAGAGCCTTAGAATGTAAATAATGACGTGGTTTTCTGGAAGAGAAAGAGTACAATGATGCTACAAAGACTTCTAAATGAAAGGCCACAAAGTCACTTTATGTGTATGGTTACTGAATTCAATGACCCCTGAAATCTCCCCCTCACTGGAGAATCTCAAGGTTGGAAGGGACATCTGGACATCATTGAAGGAAGATGATTCCTGCACGGAGAATCAGTTGAAAAAGTTTCATATTCGATTACAGATAGATGCCGAGAAAGAGAAGGGCAAACCTATGCAGGAGTACACTATTTGTCTGCAACGATTACGGGCATCTTTGGAGTACTTTCATCCCCTAGCAGGCTATTTTACCGACTGCCCTAGTTGGAAGGTTCGGGAACAAGAGAAGACAATGAAATTTTTGAAACATGTGGACTCAATCTATCATACAAGGTGATCGATCTTGCTGGGTCAACAGACTATTCCCCCTCTGAGTGAGGCTATTGTTTCGATGTTACAGGATGAGACTTGACTTCAGCTACATGAGACTAAACCCGACATAGGATCGGGGGCTAAAGCTTTAGCCACTGTTAGTATTCCATTGTCTGAGACTCGCAATTGTTATTAGTGTAGTGAGATTGGAAACTTAATGGATGCTTGTCCCCAGCCGAGGAGATATTGAGACTTTGAATAGAGGGGAAGTGGTAGAGGCGGTTGTGGTCGAGGAGGTCAGAGAGGTACAGCGAGAGGTGGAGCATGTGGGGGCTATCGTACCCACCTGACTGTAGATACTGAGGAGGATGAGCTCGGAGAAGTAGGAGACTATCCACCCACCCTACCAGATGCGCATGGTAATGTTGCTCTGCTCAGTTGTATGAGGTACGTCTGATTCCCTTGCACTTGCATCCTTTCTCACTGTTGGCTCCTCATATTGGATTTGTGACTCTTGAGCATCAACACACGTGACAAGCTCTTCTTCGAATTTCAGTACCTATACTCCCCTAGAAATCTTGTCTAGTGTTAAGATTGCTGATGATACTGATTGACCAATGGTTGGAAAGGGTATAGTGCGATGCACTGACACTCTGATGTTATCCAAAGTTTTGCATGCCCCTTCCTTTCCAGTTAACCTTCTCTCCATCAGTGCTATTGGTCTTAACTTAAATTGTCGTGTTGTTTTTGATATTCCACGGGTGATATTCCAGGAGAAGGGATCTGACCGGGTTCTTGGGACTGGGAGATGACGTGATGGACTATGGTATCTAGATAGAAAGGGCATGCACTCTATCTTTTCATCGATGACAGAGAAATCTGAGAAGGAGAAGAGGATCATGGCAGACTTGTTGCTTAACCATAGATTCTTAGGTCAACCCTCTTTCTCCCTTATAAGTCATTTGTTTCCCCTTTCGTTTGGTAAGCGTACCAGAAGCTCTTATATTAGCTCTGGTCATAGTCATTCTTAGTTGTTTGATCTGGTACATTATGATGTTCGGGGGCCTTGCCCTATTTCGATAATGAATTTTGTTATTTCGACTTTTATTGATTGTTGCTCCCGAGTTACTTGGTTATACTTGATGAAAAATAAAAGTGTGTTTCTTGCCTACTTTAAAGATTTTCACAGGGATATTCAGACTCAATTTGGTATAGTTGTGAAGTTTCTGAGGTTTGCAAATGGCATGGAATATACGAATCAATCTTTTACAAAATATTTGTCATCACATGGGATTAGACATCAGACTACATGTCTCTATACACTACAATAGAATGGGGTTGTAGAGAGGAAAAATTGCTACCTCCGTGAGGTTGCAAGGAGTATAATTATATCCATAAATGTCTCAAAACATTTATGGGGACGAGTAGTTATGACAACAACTTATTTGATAAATTGAGTACCCTCCTGAGTATTGGAGTGAAAATCTCCATTAAGGTACTGACTGGTACCAGAGAAGATGTGTTGGAGCTATGGACATTCAGTGTGTATGCTTTGTGAAAGATAATCGACCTGGAGTTTGTAAGTTGGAAGACGAGCGGTTAAATGAGTTTTGGTGGGATACTCGATTGATTAAAGGGGTTATATATGTTGGAGTCCGATCGAGCGACGACTGTTTGTGAGTATAGATGTTAAATTTACAGATTTTTAGCCTTACTTCACCCCAGGGAAAATCTCACCATTCAAGGACTGGCCTCAGGATGGGCGAGAGGGGGAGAGTGTGAGTGTATGGTGTGATGGGGAGAGTAGCATGAGAGGTGAGCCACATATAGTGACTGTAGCTGCGATTCCTTGCCCTTACCCTGGTCGAGACATAGATGGTGATGAGGAGATGAGTCTAAGTGATATAGATACTCTAGAGCTGCACTACAAGTATCACAGGAGATGCGATAATACTACGATGTGAGCACTTGTCCCATGTCCCGATGCTCGGTCGACCCTAACTCCGTAGACACCTGCACCATCCATTTTAGATCACTCCACACCCACAGGTAATATTATTCCTTTCTACTCCTCTCCTTTTCCCTTACTGTTAAGGCGAACTACCCATGTCAATCAGGGGGTTCCACTTAAGCAGTACGAATTTTTACATGATATTGCTCATCATATATCTTACTATCGCATATCACCTAGACACAAGGCCTTTATTACTTATTTGGATAGTGTCTTTGTGCTTAAGTGTTGGCAGGTTGCAAAGGAGGATCCAAAGTGGAGAGTTGCAATGATAGAAGAGTTGGAGGCCCTTGTGAAGAATAAAACCTAGGAGCTTGTATCACTGCCACCTGAAAAGAAGACTATTGGGTGCAAGTGGGTGTTTACTATGAAGCATAATCCATAGGGAGCAGCGGAGCGATACAAGGGCCGATTGGTGGCAAAGGGATACAACCAGACTTATGGCATTGATTATGATAAGACTTTTGTACCAGCCGCCAAGATGAATATTGTCAGGACCCTGGTCTCCATAGCATCTAACAAAGGATGGAATTTGTATCATCTCAATGTGAAGAATGCATTCCTCCATGGTAATCTACTCTAGGAGGTGTATATGGACATCGATTCAGGCTTTGGCATTGCTCAAACGGCTGGAAAGGCTTGTAAGATCAAGAGGTCCTTATATGGTCTGAAGTAAGCCCCAAGAGCATGGTTCGACAGATTCAGGAAGGCTATGGCAGGCATGGGATTCCATCAGACCAATAGTGACCATACTGGTTTTTTTACGCACACAGGATATCATACCACGATGCTGGCAGTCTATGTGGATGACATGATTATCACAAATGATGATGAGAGTTAGATACCATAACTAAAGGTGAGACTGAGCAAAGAATTTGAGGTGAAAGACCTAGGACAGATGAGATATTTCCTTAGAATAAAGGTAGTTCGAGGGCCCGAGGGGATAACCTTATGCCAGAGGAAGTATGTCCTAGATTTTCTCAAAGAGACATGTATGCTAAGCTTCAAACCTGCCAAAGTACCAATTGAGCAAAGAGAGATTTTCAGTTCTGAGACTGGTGAGCCAATTGACAGAGAAATATATCAAAGATTGGTGGAACGGCAAATTTACCTGAGCCATACCCGAGCTCATATCGTTTGCTGTGAGTGTGGTGAGTAGGTATATGTATGACCCTAGAAATGGTAACATGAATGCAGTGTACCAAATATTGAGATACTTGAAGAGTGCACTAAGAAAGGGGTACACCTTTCAGAAGAACGGCCACTTGGGCATTAAGGGATATTGTGATTCAGATTGGGCTAATTGTGTTGATGACAGAAAGTCCACATCTAGATATTGCATGTTTGTAGGAGGTAATTTATTCTCCTGGAAGAGCAAGAAGTAGTTAGTGGTTGTCCATTCTACAGTTGAGTAGAGTACAGAGCCTAGGGCCCAGAGGGTTACTGAGATTATGTGGTTGAGGTCACTTTTGATGGAGTTGAAGAGGAATGAGGTAGAATGGGCAACCACTTACTGTTTCTTGCTTTTCCAGGAGACTAAATTACCTCCTACAAACATGCAGTATCCAGATGTGGACTTTCTGTCATCAGCACAACTAGCCCAATCTGAATCACAGTATCCCTCAATGCTCACGTGCCCGTTCTTCTGAAAGGTCAACCCCTTTCCTGGTGCACTCTTCAAGTATCTTAATATTTGGTACAATGCATCCATGTGACCAATCGTTACTGAGATGATGTGGTTGAGGTTACTTCTGATGGAGTTTAACAAGTCATCTGTCAACATTGCAAACGATCCAATTCAACATGACAGAACCAAGCATGTGGAGATTTAGAGGTTATTCATGAAAGAGAAGTTGACCAGTGGACTCCTAGAGCTGAGACATGTGACTACTAAGGAGAAAATTGTTGATTGTCTCACTAAGGGTCTTAGGGCAATAGATATGGATAGAATTTGCAATAAGATGAGCTTGATCGATATCTTTTTCCCATCTTGAGGAGGAGTGTTGAATATGATTGCGTTCACATGTGCACGTGATTGCGTTCATATATGAGTGTGATTGTATTCACACAGGTTGTATGCCTATTTATAGGCGAATATGAAGAACAATTCCTACTCTATGTTTACTGTCGTCATCCATCTTAAGGACTAAAGAAATGGAAGTCAAGCTAGTCATGTTAAAGAAATGCTCCTTGGCAGGCACCCCAAGCTTTTTCATCCAAAATAGGAATGTCCTCAACATCCTCTTCTATTTGCATTGAACTTCATATTTATTCTGAACTGTAATGAACTTTAAGTTTTGGGATGTTGCGGTTTATTCTTGTTCAGAATTTATTTTGTGCAATTTTGAGTATTCTTCTCTTACTTGTAACTCCGTCACCTAGTGTGAGTATTGAGCCAGTTGGTGGAGACGCTAATTTTTGTGTGTTCTATGATGCAGATCAGCGGCAAAGGAGAAACCAATATAAAAAGGTATCGAAGAGTGTATTTTCACGAAGTCATGGCTCCAACTATTCGGAGTCAACTTCATAGCTGACAATAGAGAAACCTGAAAAGACTTCACACTTTCAGAGCCTTCCCATAACAAGCATGAATTCTATAACTCAACAGCAATTTCCCAAAATTGGGCTTAAGGGTACATTAGCATGCCATTAGATAGTTGGGCTTCGAATCATATCCATTACCACAAAAAAAGGCTCAAATAAATACTAAAACATTCTCGCTCACTCACAAATCCTAGCCCTTTAATTCTCCAGACGGGCACTAAACAATCCCAACTGTTGTTGCACAGTCATCGCCGACCAGTCCTACTGGCTGCATTGGAAGATCATAGCCTGAGTTGCTCCAAAGAAGGCACGGGTAATGAAATGTGAACCTTAGGGTAAATTTAAGGGGGTCAAAGCCCAAGCATTTTATGATTCTACTGTGGGAGTGTTAGATGTCATTAAGGAATGTGGGATGTCTACAGAGGTATTAGCTAATCTTCGCCTTGCAGTGAGTGATAGAGTGTGGACAAAATTTCTTAGTAGCTAGGGGATTATTCTGTAAATCTGGGGTGTGAGTTCTATACAAATCTGGTTATGGCTAAGCGAGGGAAAGTATTGCTCGGGGATGTATGGCCCCCTTTAGCCCTGAAGAAATAAATGACGTATTTGGTCTGCAGAATCTGGATAAAGACGAGTATTGCCACTTCCTCGAGGACAGCCTAGATATAAAGGAAGTGGCTCAATTTTCGTGCACCCCGGTCATGAAATGGAAATAGACTACAGGGCCAAAATCTGTAGAAATGGGTATCACAAAAGCCGATTGTCATTCAAACACAATTTTGTGGCACATCTTTATCTACGCCATAATCATGCCCACAACTCACAATGCCGACGTCAAGCTAAAAAGATTGCTTCTGATATATGCCATCAAAGCGATGATGACTATTGATGTGGTTACAATGACATAACAGAGCACCTTATAGCTTTGTAAAAGCAATTCCCTTCACTTTCTATCTTTGATCACGGTGTTATGCTTGAAGGTAGGTGTACATGTACCACCTAAAGAGAAGCTTACATCAACTACTTCGTATATTGGGGCCACTTTGTTGTCTAAACTAGGTACATACTCGGAGAGTGTCAAAAGCCAATCCGAATACATCCCAAAGAACTCTAGCCATCCCACACCAGTCTGTCCTACACCAGCTAGTTACAAGCACAAAGGTAAAACTCTCCTACACCAGCCAGTACCCCGTATTACTAACTTGAAAGCCCCACGTGTAGCCACAACAGTAGCGCATGCCTCCATGTAGGACCACTGGAGAGTGGTCACGGATCACGTGTATAGCTACTTTGCTACCATACATACAAATATTGCTCTGATGGAGACCACACAAGGGATCCAATTCCCTGTCATCTCGTTACCCACACCTCTATAGAAAATCACACCACAACCTCATGTTGCTAAAGACAAAGAAGAGAGTGAGGCTAAGGACGAGTCCTCAACTTTTGAAGATGATCTTTCAAGATCTGACTGAAGATTTTCCAGTTGCCTCAGGGGAGTAATGTTTTTATTGCATTATCGTTTCTCTCTACTAAGGGCAGTGTCGGGTCTATGTTTGGAAAGGGGTACATCATTCAAACTATTATACTTTTGTATCAATCTGGTTGATCTACTCGTTGGTTAAACTACCTTATCCTGTTTTGAACTATTTTATTTCATTTGCTTAAACCTTTTGCTTATCCTGTTTTGGATTATGGTTTGATTTGTTTTATTTTATTTTTCCATTGTTTTGCTTCCCAACGTGGTTAGGTGTTACTGTATATCATGCCTACTCAAGAATAGTACATCTTATGCATTGTGTCATGAGTTTGAGGAAGGATTGCATGGTAAATAGGAATTAGTATGTGGCACATTGTGGGGACTATGTAGAAGTGAAGCAATCTAAATGAAGTCCGGGGTTGGATAGGAACTCTGGGGAATTCTTCGACTATAAGTACCCCCTCTGAGCCTAAATAAGTTCGGGACAAGTTATGAATAGGAAAAAGCAAAAGCAAAAGCAAACGCAAAATAGAAAAAAGCACTCCGAAAGAGCACACTTGTGCTCAAAGCTTAAAATGATACTCCGAAAGAAAATAAAAGGAAGGAACATTAATCATGTAAATAAATGGTCTAAAAATGTATGCATTAGTGCTGTGAAAAATCATTGTACAAATCTTGTAAAGAACACACTTGTGGGCTTAAAAAACGTCTATCTCCGCCTTGGCATGGCAAAATGTGAGGGTGATGAAAAAGGTTGAAGGGTTTAGTAGGAATACTGTTCAACCCAGGGGCCTACGACGGAGAAGTTCAGCAAAAACATAGGACCCATATGCCCAGTCTGCAAAATTCTTTTAAATAAGCAAATTCTCTTAAATAAAGTGATTGTATGTATTGATGCATTTATTCTCAAGTATTCTGTGTGGCTGCGAAACCCGTTGCATAAAGATTTATCCAAAAAGGGATAAGGTTCCTTTTTTTTTTGACAATTAAGGGATAAGGTTCCTTAATGAGCTTTAGAATTTTTCTTGAGGAAAGGTAAAGGTTTAAGTTTGGGGATGTTGATAAGTGGTTTTGTACCAACTTATAACTAATTTTTATGCATAGATCTCGCAAATCCTCAAAAGATAAAAGTGTATTGCATAACGTTTTTCTCATATTTTGCAAGATTTCAATGAATTGGTCACACAAATATGGAAATAAAGGATGAATTACAACAATTGCAATGTCATAGCCCCAAATCCTACATGCCGAAACTCTAGCCGAAACACCACCTTATATTTTGGCGGGAAAATAGAAAAACCTTACGTGAACATGAAGTAATGGATGGACGAGTATACCCTTACTTAGGAGAAAATATCTACCCGATAGCTTCTCTTGGAAACTCATTGTTTTTCACCAAAAAAAGGAAAAGACTTCATCCATTTTGGTGATCGAGGAGAAGAAGTAGTGGACCGAAGACAAGTAGACACTCGATAACTCTTGAGGAGAAGCAGGGAGGAGCTCTTGCGACTCCTCTATTCAACCGAGGGGGTCTCCAGAGCTATGAACTCAAAACTTGTTACCCATATTGTAGGGCGTGATGTAACTCTTTGTGTATTTGGGAAGTGTTTAGAATGTTTAGTGGTTAGATAAGATATTGAAGATTTTTGGATTTATTGCACTTCATTGTTAACTAGCATGTGCTTAAAAACTATGTGTTAGTACATAGGCTTTGTTCGAGATACGAGATATGAGAACCTAGCTAGAGATGGTAAAACTAACACCAAGTATCAGGAACATGAGATTTGAGAGATGCGTGTTAATGGGAACGGTGCCACCTTGTGCGGATTTCATGAGATTAAAGCCTCTTAGTAGGCCGCATTAGATTCGACAAATGAGTGAGGACCCGCTAAGAGAGGATTTTGTGAGTTAACAATTCGTGCCTACATACCGCATAAGAGAAGCTACTACTCTAGAGAAATTAATATTCAAAGGCAAGAATCCGGTGGGCAACTAAGCTTCAAATCTAAAAGTCGAGGTAAGAAACTAACTCCCAGAAATGCATTAAGAGGTGAAGTCATTGCCTTAGATATCTTTAATTGGTTCTTAGTAAACTGAAAATACCAAAAAGAGTACTTTGCATGAATACATTTATATCACTGTCTTTAGTGTAGGAATTAATGCCATCAGTTATTTGTCCAAATTGCATTCAAGCTCACTAAACTTGGTGTTTATGTTTTACAATCCTCGTGGTTCGACACTCAAATTCATCACTTTATTACTTTTTACGATTTATGCACATGCAAGAATCAACCAACAATGTTGACCACATGTTGAGTTTGCGTATAATAGAGGTATTCATTCTTCTACACAATATTCGCTCTTTGAAGTGGTATATGTTTTCAATCCTTTATCTCCTATGGATTTAATTATTTTACCTTCGAGTGAGAAATTGAACTTAGATGTAAAGAAGAAGGCCGAATTCATGAAAGTCGTCCATGAGAAAGCACGAGCTAATATTGAGAAAAATGATGTCTCAATACGGCAAACAAGCCAACAAGCACCATAAAAAAATGAATTTGAATTGAGAGATTGGGTTTGGTTGTACATAAGGAAAGGTTCTCTGAAAAGCGCAAATCCAAGCTTATGCCGCGTGGAGATGAACCATTTCATGTGCTGGAAAAGATCAATGACAATGCATACAAATTGGATCTACCTGGTGAGTATAATGTTAGTACTACTTTCAATGTTGTTGATCTATTCCCGTTTGGTGTAGGAGATGATTTGAGGATAAATCATTGTCAACCGGGGGGGTAGAATGATACAATCCAAGTTGCACCCGAGACAACAAACAAACTTGGTCCCTACAAGAACTGTGAGGATGGTCCAAAGAAGCCTATTGATCGTGAGGATGAGCCAAGGGAAGCCATGAAGCATGTGAAAGAAGATCCATTGACATTGGCTAATGAGCCAATCACAAGGATGAGAGCTAAGAAGTTCAAGGAGACCTTAAATGGAATGCTCAAGGAGATGTGGACTACAAACATGAGATTTGGACCCCATGGCCCAAATGTTTTAAGTGGGCCCCACAACCCAAATGAGAATAATCAACCCATCAACATGGTCCAAGCTCAAGTTCAAGAAGTGAAGTTCACGGTCCAACCCATCATTAGGGAAGGTCCAAAACCATGTAGATAAAGGAGGAAAAAAAAGTGGATAAAATGAAAGTTCCTACAATTTAGGAATTTTTCTTCCTAAAATGAAAGTTCCTACAATTTAGGAATTTTTCTTTCTTCCTAAGTAAAGATGTTTCCTTCACACCCAACACTCCATTTTCCATCCAAAAAGCTTCCTTATAAGACCAAGACTCCTATGACCACTACGTAACGTGTTTTCTTGTCCAACAATAGAAGGAAAATTGTGGCCTATTTTGCAAGATACCCTAGGACATGTATTTGGTCTAATTTCTAGCCTAAATTAGTTTTCTAGTTACTTTAATATTCTCTTATGATTTGTGCATGAATTTTAGTTAAATTCTAGGGATAGCTATGCCTATATAAAGGCCATAACATTAATTGTATTTAAAGGAACTTTTTTATGAATTTGATTTTTGGTGAGATTTTTGTTTCTTTTCGACTTTATTAAAACTTCAATTTTTTTTTTTGAGTTATGTGGCATCGTAAGGAACTTGCCCTTAATTCTTGGTTGGAACATTCATTACCTTCAGGAATCATGTGTGACATTCTTATTTTCTTTTCAAAATCGTGACTTGAGTTGGTAGAATACAAGTTATTGTTTATGTTTGAGAAAGTACAAATTCGTCCAAGATTGAAACTGTGAATCACCAAATTTGGTGGTGGGTTTTGTCACAAGTTCAGTAAGATTAATATCAACTACCCGATGGCTTACCGCCCCTGCGAGGAATCAAACACCAGATCGGTTTCGTTCCATGCTCAATTATACCTAACCGTACAACATATAAGGCCAACCTCAAGAGACCCAAGAGCTTCAAAGGCAAGTTGATGAACTCCTTGCCAAAGGTAAGATCCAAGAATCCCTTTCTCCTCGTGTTATTCATGTGATTCTCATGCCTAATAAAGATAGTACATGGCATATGTGTGTTGGTTGTAGGGCTGTGAATAAAATTACTATCAAATATAGACATCATATTCCTCGACTAGATGATATGATTGAAGATTTATGTGGCTCTGTGATCTTTTCTAAATTGATATTGCTTGTGTTTACCTTCAAATCCTAATGAAAGGAGATGAATGGAAAGCTGCTCTTAAGACCAAATTTGGTTTATATAAGTGGCTTGTGATGCCTTTTGTTTTGACAAATGTGTTGTCTGAACTAGTGCATCAACTATATTTGCAAGTGCACAAGTCGCAACAAGTAATAAAGTGATGAAAATCAGTGTCGAATCACGAAAATTATAGATGATAAGCATCAATTTCAGTGAGCTCAAATGCAATTTGGACAAACAACCGATGGAATTAATTCCCACACTAAAAACAGTGAAATAAACGCATCCATACAAGGTACTACTTTTTTGTATTCTCAATTTACTAGGCACAAAGTAAGTAATAACTTCTCTTCACTAAAGATCTAGGGCATATGACTTCACCTCTTAGTGCATTTCGGGAAGTTAGTTTCTTAGCTTAACTTATGGTTTGGAAGTTTAATTGTCCACCAGATTCCTTTATTTAGTTACTTACTTCTCAAAGTAACTCCTCTTATACGGTATACAGGCATTCATCTCTCAAATGTTATGCCTAAACATACGAAGAATTGCTAACTCACAAAAATCTCTCTCTATTGGTTCGCACTCATCTCTCGAATCTCGTGCGACTTACTAAGAGGCTTTAATCTCATGAAATCCGCACATCGTAGCACCTTTCTCATCAACACTCATCTCTAGAATCTCATGTTGATGATACTTGGGGTTGGTTTTACAATTGCTAGCTAAGTTCTCATCTCTCGAATCTCAAACAAAGCTTGGAGTACTAACACATGGGTGTCAAGCACATGCTAGTTAATAATGAAGTGCAATAAAATCAAACAACTTCAACATCTTAAACAATAGCTAAACATTCAAAACACTTCCCAAAAATACACAAAGGGCTACATCATGCCCTACAATATGGGTTTAGCTTCCTCACAAAGCTAAACAAGTTTTGAGTTTATAATTCAGGAAATCCCCTTGGTTTAATAGTGAACTTGCAAGAGCTGCTCCCTTTGTCTGCTCAAGAGTCGTCTTTAGCTTGTTTTCTTTGGTCCCCTCTCTCCCTCCGTTGTTGGACAAGACCTTCCCTTTTTGTGGAGACAATATTGTTGGCTTCCAAGAGAAGCTACCGGGAAGATATTTTCTCCTAAGTAAGGGTAAACTCGTTCATCACTATTCCCTTTGCACGTAGGATTTTGTTTCTTTTTCCGCCAAAAGATTAGGTGGTGTTCAAGTTGGATTTGCGGCCTATGGGATTTGGGGCCATGACCTTGCGATTGTTGTCATTCATCCTTTATTTCTATCTTTGCATGACACATTCATTGAAACCTTTCAAAACATAAAAAAGCAAGTATGAAATGCACTTTGATCTTTTGAGTATTTGCAAGATCTAAGCATAAAAGTCTATTATAAGTTGGTACAAAACCAACTTATCAAAATGCACCTTCTACTTTCATGTGATTAATGAATCATTTACTTAGGAAGTTTATAGGAAAGTTTGGGGTGGTGTACTTCGATAACATACTCATATATATTCGTAACATAGATAAGCATGCTACACACCTGTCTTGTGTTCTTTTAGTTTTGCATGAAAACAAATTGTATGCGAAGATGCATAAGTATACCTTTTTATGTTCCCGAACTTATCTTTCTTGGTTTTATTATGAGCAAAGAAGGAATTAAGGTAGAAGTGTCTAATGTGAAAGCCACGCCCACGACCGTGAGTTATATTCGGTCCTTTCATGGGATAGCAATATTTTATAGTTGGTTTGTAAAATATTTTCAACAAAGGCAACCACCTTGAACCACTTAGTCAAGAAAAATGTTCATTTGGAATTGGGAGAGGCTCAATAAAATGCTTTATTACAAAAGTCTCAGATCCAACAACTTTGGGTGACTATCAGCCAATTACTTTTGTCGATTGTGCACATAGAATCTTAGTCAAGCAACTCACCAATAGATTGGCCCATGTGTTGCCTAAACTAATTGGTGCACATAGGATAAAGTTCAAAAAAGGAATGAATATTCTTGATGTAATAGTTGTCACAATGAGACAATTGGCAGTCTCAAGAATGTTAAAACATCAGGTTTCTTATTGAAAGTTGACTTTGAGATGGCTTTCGGCTCAATCGATTGGCCATTCTTAATGGAGGTAATGCAAGGTATGGGGTTCTCTAAGATATAATGCACTTGGATTCTAGGTTGTGTGTCCATGGCTTCTGCATCAGTACTCATAAATGGTAGCAATAGTGGTTAATTTAAGCTTAAAAGAGGTCTTTGTTGGGGCAATTTAGTAACTGTGCATCAACAAAAATGGCAAGTGTACAAGTCGCAATAAGTAAAAATGTGATAAAGTCGAGTGTCGAACTACGAGGATTTAAGTATAAGCACTAACTATAGTTTGTTTGCATGCAATTTGGACAAACAATAATTTAGGTTGAGCCTACACTAATTTCCAACACATGAAAGTAAATTAAACTAATTCTTTTTGGTATTTTTCAATTGTTTAACTAACAGAAATCAAAGGATAACTTCTTTGTTGTATATCTAAGGCATTGACTTCACCTTTAAAAGCATATATATGAGAATGGTTAGTCAGTTTATTTGTTAGATTTGTCAACCTAGTTGTCCATTGGATTTGCCCCTACAATAATTTCTCTAAAGAATTAGTTGTCTCATGCGGTGTTGCAGGTGCTCATCTCTCGAATCTCATACCTAACATAAAGAGATGTACTATCCCATGAAGTCCTCCGGCGACACGGTCGTGCTCCTCTCTCTAACCTCGCACAACCTGTCAAGGGGCATTTGCCTCATGAATTATACTCACACGAGCATTGTCCCCATGAATGCTCATCTCTCAAATCTCGGATTCTTAAGGCTCGATGTTGGCTTCACCGTAATTCAGTTAGTTATCCTCTATCGAATCTTGAACTAGCTTGAGTACTGACAGTTGATCGTCAAGCAACTACCAGTTTAAAATGAAAAGTAATAAAACCAAAGAACCATAGTATTAAGTAAAACCCTCCCTGATACTCCTTCGTCCTCCCCGATCTTGACTCTCGCCGACAAGATCTAGAGTCCCTCAACAGTATCCACTCCTCTCTCCCTGGGAATACCTTAGATTCCCGGGGAGACTCCTCTCCTATACCCCCTTTCTATCCCCTTTAGGCCCACATCCTGTACCCTTTTCGACTGAGCTCCTGTAGCGGAACAAATCCAAGTTCATAGATCTTTGTAAAGTTGGACAGTTATGCTACCCCAATGGATTATATCACCATTCCAAGTGAGGAACATGAAGAAAGCTTACCTCAGGAAACAACGTAGATGGATGGATTCGGGAGGTCTTAGGAGGAACACCTACGACAAACATGGTAGGATTGAAGCCTCCCTCGTGTACGCACAATGTCTCGGTGTCACAGAAATCCGGCCGGTACATACCAGACTAGGACCCCAGCAGGCATTTTGGCCAACCAAGCAAGTGGAACCTAGGCTTACTTATGCTCACATGCTCAACTCGCAGCCTAGCCAACCAAGGGTGGAACAGATAATGTGTGATGTTAGAGCCAAGCCCCCACAAGATAGAGGTAACA
Organism: Pinguicula moranensis; assembly: GCA_028565015.1. Classification (NCBI taxonomy): domain Eukaryota; kingdom Viridiplantae; phylum Streptophyta; class Magnoliopsida; order Lamiales; family Lentibulariaceae; genus Pinguicula; species Pinguicula moranensis. Next base: position 27,145 of record JAOWBN010129199.1, read on the forward strand.
AGGTCACCCTTGATAAAGGTATGCTTTTCATATCTAACTTCCCTACTGGTTCCTCTGTGCCCAACCTAGAAACTGTACTAAAGAAGTATGGTACGTTACAAAAGGTACGAATTGCTCGGAAGTGAAGGAAAATAGGAACTCGCAAGTGAAGGAAAACAGTCATAGGCAGGCTCCAAACGATACTCCACGGACTACCTTGCAGTGGATTACAGTAACTTTCAGCAAGTTCCAGGAGGGTCAAACATCCAAGAACTTTCCTACTCTGGCCACTAAGATCACAACAATAGTCCAGAAGGGTAAGAACAGTGGAGAAGAACATAGTACTAAAACAGAGAGTAGAAAGGGAACTACTCCTATATTGAGGTGGAATAGTGGAACTATGAGCCATGACTGGCTATCCTCTGGAAGGGTTGGAAGATTGAGAGAGGTTCACAAACTCAGGGAGTTCCAACTGGAACTTAAAAGAGTGGGATACCTCAATATAATAGTGAGTGCTATGGGATCAAGCAAAATTCTATTATGGGAGCCTGAGCCCTGTGACCTTCATGCTTTACTGAAGCATGAACAGAATTGGCTATCCTTATGGCTAAAAGATCCGCTAGTTCCCTGGTCTGAACAGGAGGATATGGTAGCAAGCAGCAGAATGGTTTGGGTCAAAATATTTGGTCTTCCCTTAATAGCATGGAATGAGTATGTACTGAAACATATTGGTCAACAACTAGGGACCTTTATCCGCATTGAGAAGCGTCTTCAATTGGATGGAGCTCAAATGCTGTTGGACATCCCTTTACACATGATTCCCACATTAGCAATTGGCATTAATCAAAGGGAGTATAATCTGTGCACAAGGGAAGTAGATAAAGACATGAGAGCCAATACTGACTGGTCTGAACTCTCGTCCTCTGCCTCTGAGGATAGCCTGGACTCACTGGAATCCTTCCAAACTAAGACTAGCTTCCAATCGGCTGCTGATATTAATGAAGAATTCCAAGTCAAAATCATCAATAGTCAACTAGATCAGAGTAACAAATGGACTCCCCAACCAACAGTGAGACTAGAAGGTGACACAACCACACCTAGTCAGCCTCCCTGGACACCCCTTAAACTAGGCTGGAGGTCTGATCTGACACCTAACATTAGCCAAGTTATTAGAGACAGTGGGAAACAATTGGCCATACATATATCAAATGCATATCAAAATACCCCTATTAATCCTGATGAACTGTTGGAGCAGGTGGAGCCAATAGCTGTACAACCTCCTGAAGCTGGTATCACTGATGGCTTACAGAGTATCCCACCACTCTCCACTCCTGATAAGGAAACCCTACAACCAACTACTCATCAGATTAGAAAAAAAGAATAAGAAAGATAAACAACAGAGAAAATCTGGCCCTAGAACGAGGAGTCAGTCTAGGAGAGAAGTTGAGGATAACTATGAGTCTGAAAAGACATCCCTGGAACAATGGATAGACCAGCTAATGGGACAGCAATCTAAAAGACACACCCTAGCAGTGCAAAATCATAAGCAAATAGAATCTTCCTCAGTAACAAAGAGCCAACAGGGGATTGATAAAATCATAGCCATAGGTGAGGACCTTGGTATAGAATATGGAGCCTCGTATGAACCTGCTAAAGCTGAACTTGAACGAATATCTCACTGCAACAGTGCTCAGCAGCAGCACAAGAATTTAGCTAAGAGCCAGAAAAGCAAGGAGGAAAATATTATCCAATGTAGCTGATAACTTATAATGTTAGAGGCCTTGGAGTCCAAGGGAGGAGGAAGAGGCTTTCACATTTGATTATGAAATAGCAAGTAGACTTTATTGGGATACAGGAAACAAAGCTTGAGGTGATTGATAGGCGATTGTGTCAAAGACTGTGGTATAATGATGACTTTGATTGGGCATATAGTGGATCACTAGGGCAATCAGGGCGATTATTGTGTTTATGGAATAAGAACAAGTTTATAAAGAATGGTATGTTGTGTGGTCATGGTTTTCTTGGCATTTTAGGTAAGTGGTGTGATGATGTGGTACAATGCCATATGGTTAATATTTATGGTCCAATAGAATTGCAAACAAAGGAAACTCAGTGGCAGGAACGGCAGGACTTCTATTTTGGTCGAGAATAGGACAAATGGTGTATCTATGGTGATTTTAATGCGATTCTTCATTTAAAGGAAAGAAAGGGCACCTCCTCTTCAATCCATAGTGCTGAAGTTGTGGCATTTTAGGAGTTCATCAACAACATGGGACTACATGATCTTCCCATGGCTAGAAAAAAATATACATGGTATCCAAGCTCCCTGAAATGCACAAGCAGATTGGACAAATTTCTACTGAATGATGTCTGGTTGTCTTCATCAGCTAAATGGTTAAAAATAGGCATGGATAAGGATGATTCAGACCACATCCCAGTTGCCCTACATTCAGTGGTGAAGGACTAGGGCCCTAAACCTTTTAGGGTCCTCAACTGCTGGTTAGAAAATGACAGTTACAATAACCTGGTAGAATGCATCTGGAATCAACCGTGTGGTTTTAAATATGCAGGGCAGAGAATTAAACACAAGATCCGTGAAATTAGAGCTGGAGTGAAGAAATGGAACATTGATTCACCAATAAACTTAGAAGCAGAGTGAAACAAGGTGTTAAACTCCCTCAAATAGTTGGAACTTGAAGTTGATTCACGGGAAACAACCTCGGATGGGCTACAACAGAGGGCAAAGAATTTATGGGATGAGTTGCACAAAGTGACTCATAGGATGGACATCACATATTATCAAAAATCTAGGCTTCAGTGGCACAAATTAGGGGATGCTAACACTGCATACTATCACATACATATTAACAAACGCAAAAACAAGAACAACATCACAGGTATATGGGAGAATCAAGTCTGGATAGATGATGTGCAGGAGGTGAAAAACTGTTTCAGAGCACACTTCCAAAATATATTTAGTGAAAACAATTGGCTCGGGCCAAGACTACATGATAATTTGTTCAAGAAACTGTTAGAGACTGCCAGAAACTCACTGATATTGCCTTTTACAGAGCAGGAGATTTCTGAAGCGATTAATGCTTGTGATAGCAACAAGAGTCTAGGGCCTGATGGGCTGAATATTGGATTTATCAAACACTTTAGCTACCTGTTCAAGGATGAGATGTTGAGGATTATGCAGGAATTCTACAAAAACAGTAGAATAACCACAGGTGCTAATGCTGCTCATATCACACTTGTAGCCAAGAAATCAAATCCAGTGGTTGTGGAGGACTTTAGACCAATAACCCTTATTGGTGCAATGCCTAAGATCTAAAACCCTTGCTAGAAGACTAGCTGTTGTGATGAATGATATCATCTCACCTCATCAAATGGCATTCATAAAGGGAAGGCAGCTAGTAGATAGCATACTGATAACTAATGAGGCAATGAGTTAAGGAAGTTGAAGAAGTCTGCTTTAATATTCAAAGTAGATCTGGAGAAAGCATTTGACACATTGAACTGGTCCTTCCTCCTATCTACAATGCAGACGATGGGCTTCCCGGAGGCTTGGATCAACTGGATTGCGGAGATACTTAACTCTGCCACCTGCTCTATGCTAATAGAGATCTAACCACAGAGAGGCTTAAGGAAGGGGGATCCACTATCCCCCCTGATCTTTAATATTGCAACAGAAGGCATATCTGTTTTGCTACGCCGAACAGCAAGACTAAATAAACTCACCCCTCTGCAAGTAGGAAGAAAGATGGTGGAGCTTTCCCATCTGCAGTTTGCAGATGATACCTTGCTCTTTGGTGAAGCAAACTGGTATACAATTAGAGTATTCAAAGCTATCCTCTTAAACTTTGAATTGTTATCCAGACTGAAAGTGAATTATAGTAAAAGCTCACTATATGGAGTGAATATGGATGGAAGACTATTGTAGGATATGGATGCATATGCTGGGTGTAAGCAAGGGCACTTACCTTTCACATATTTAGGTCTTCCAGTAGGAGTAAAGAGCCAAAAAGCTGAGGTATGGAAGCCTATAGTGGCTAAGACAGAATAGGCCCTGAAGTCCTGGGAAAACAACTTGCTGTCTGGGGGAGGTAAAGTGGTTCTAATCAATTCTATACTCAATACTTTACCTTTACACTTCTTGTCATTTTATAAGATACCTAAATCTATTCTGCACAAACTAACAAAGTTGCAAAGAGATATTTTTTGGGGAAGCAATGCAGGTAAGAGAGTTGTAGCTTGGACCTCATTGAACAAGGTAACTCTGCCTAAAAATAAAGGAGGGCTTGGCATCAAAAGAATTGGGGAATTCAACAATGCACTGCTGGGGAAATGGGGCGCCCGAATACTGCAAGGAAAGAATACTCTAGCCACCAATATTTTGAGATCTAAGTATGAAACAGACAGGGGATTGCAGCTGGGAACTTTGAGAATTCTCCAGAGGCCGGCAGCTAGTTCTCCACAACGAGGAAGAAGAAGAGGAACCCCATATGCATCCTCTTGGTGGAAGGCCCTCCAACAAATCACTTCCCAT
>JAOWBN010129200.1:0-19110 GCA_028565015.1 Pinguicula moranensis
TTATTAACGATATTCACACTTTACTATCTAGTTTATAGGATTGCAGTTGAGGAAACTTCATCGCAGCAAACACAAATGTGGTGTGGTTCTTGCGAGTGGATGATTACTGATTACGGGCCTTAAAATGATTCTTCCGTGGTCTAGTTCCCTAGAAATTTCATGACAACTTGGTTAACAATGCTCAATTTCGTTGGATGCTAAGATAAGATGCTTATTTAAATGTTGCAGAGCCATATTTTCTCTCTAAATTTTTCTCTCGAATCTCGCACACTTTCCAATGCGCACTTCACACACTACACTGCCTCTCATCGGTTCCTCCAATGGAGGTCATGGAGGGTGACCCCGTCCTATAGCACTAAGCAAGGACAACGCGGGGAGCAAAAGTCCCACACTAAAGCTGGGTGGGGGAATGGAATCGAATGGTGTAAACATCGAAGAACTGGGGGCCGAAGAAAGGGCCACAGGGGATGGGACTTGGGAGGCTGTTCGCGAAAAACAGAAGTCACCAAATGCAAACCAATTTGCAGAAAATTCGTCGGGAAGTACTTCTGAAAATTCGTCAAGAAGCGTTTGTCTCAAGAATGCAGTTCCGAAAATTCATCAAGAAGCTTGTAGCAATCTTTTTTTCAATATGAATTTCCCTCCTTTATTCATCTTTAAGTGAGAGCTTAAACCATTACAAAAGAGATCCGGGGATTTATTCCCTAGATCCAAAACAGAGCCACCAGACTATTAGAAGTTAGTGATGGCTGGTTCCTAAGATAAGTTCAGTGTAGCCTAACAACTTTGTTATAATGACAATTGTTACAATGAAGCCGAGAAATTCTCAGGATAAGAACTCTATGTAATCAGTGAAAATTGTATGGAAGAACAAGGAAGAAATAAGAGAAAAGAGTGAGAGGACAAAGGACGTTTTTAGATTCAAGAATACACTTACAATTGTTTGCCTTCTCACGACTCTACTCATGGATTATATCCATGCTTACTCCACTCATAACCTGTCACTGCCTACCCACTTACCACTACTACAATTGACTCAAAAAACTAACAAACACGATAACAAAAGTTGCTGGAATTAAGGGAAACGTGTGGGCAAGTCTGGACGCTTCTCTATCCATAAGTCTACCTCAGCCACTTTGTCCTCCTGTGATTGGTTCACCTTGGCTACGAGCACTGGGTTTTTTAACTCCATGTGTACCTTTTCTTCCCCAACGGATAGATTCGATTGTATCGACTCCCAATTATATTGCTCTTCCTTCGGCATGGCAAACCTATGGATCAACCCTACTATAGCTCGAGCGGACGGGGTATCTTTTTACTTCACAAGTTTTCCGTTGGAATGTGCAGAGGTGGAAATGAGGAAAGCCTTCGAGAAACTGGGAACAGTGGCAAATGTCACGGTGCCTAAGAAACTGGACAAAGTGAAAGTATCCAAAAAACCATGAAAGACTTGAGCGAGCTGAAGATTGGAGATACGATACTGAAAGTGAAGAGAGTGATGGCGAAAATTGCTCCTAGGGCTAAACCAGAAGTCTGATAGGTTACCTTCGATCCGTCGTAGGAGGAGATGGATTGGCTGAAAACGTGCTTGATAACATCGACCCATGGCGTCTCGAAGGAACAGATTTAGCGGGAGATTCGGAGTTGAAAGGGTTTGGAGAAATCATGATTTACCTTTTGTCGGGATCAGAGGTATTGATTCATCCAGACACGGAGAGCACAATGGTGGAGTTACTCCATGAAGAACACCGGTGGGAGGTAGGTTTAACTGTGGTAAGGCGTTGGTCACCGCTGGCCGCCACCCACCAAAATGATAAATGGATTAACCTGCCCGGGGTCCCGATGGAGTGTTGGTCGAAAAGGTTTTTCAGCGAGATGTTGGCAGATATTGGCCAATTGCTCCAAATTGAAGAACGAAGGGCGGATGAATGGGATTACGTAACAACAAGGATACAAATCAGGAAAAAGGAGGCAGCGGCGCCGGTGCCATGGCTCCAAGTTAAGGTCAGAGACCAACTTTTCCCAATTCAGGTACGGGAGGAGCCGACTCAACGAAGAAAACGTGAGGGGCAGGCTCCGCCGGCTGCGCCCACGACGGAGGCAGAACTGGATATGGTACAATGGCCTGAGCTGGTACGGCTTGGAAGCGGGGGAGGACCGGTACAGGTGCTTGCCTAGAAGACGTTAGCGGGATGTTCGAGGAACGGCATCCTGCCACAAGTCACGTTACCAGATAGTGGGGCGAGAGTCACTCTGCTGAGTGACAAGAGCAATTTACCGTTGGAGCAGGCAGTTGAAAAAATAATTTTGGATGGGTCCACGTCAATGGAAGAACTGTGGCTAGATCTGCTGAACAATCCAAAAACTGGGGAAGAGGCTGAGACACGGCATGATCAGGAGAGTATTATTTTTGGGAAAAGCCTAAATGGAGAGGAATCTTTGAATTAGGAAGAGGCACGACCAGGGATAGGGCTAGAGTTGCCCTTGCCCCGGACATTAGAGAATGTTGGAGGAACTGGCTTATTCAAAGGGAGCATAGTGAAGGAGCAATCACCATGTCCTACAAAATCCAGAACCGAAGAGCACATGAGAGTAGAGGAGCAAGCAGAGTACCCATTGGAAGGATCAACAAACACGAAAAAAATAATTGGGAAGCAAAGGCTAGTCTTGACCTCCAAGACATGTGCAACGGGAAAGAAGAAGAGGAAAGACCTGATGGCTTAGGATAATACAGAGGGTGTCTTTGAACAAGAAACGTCTAAGACACAAGGTGAGAACTGGGAGTCTATAATGGTCCCTGAAGAGGATGCAGAGGGGCTGACAGAGGATAGTCAGCGCCCAGAGCGGGAAAATAATCAAGGGAGATTCTGGATACAAAAGAGGAAATTGAGGTGATGGAGAAATGAATGTCAGAGGGGGAGGAGAGTGAAACAGGAGTGCAAGGTTACCAAAAATTGTATGATTCACACAACTTGGAAGGAAAACCCAAAAGGATACCAGGGCTCCAAAAAGGCTAATCGAAAGTCTTGTAGGAAAACCATGCAAGTCGAACCAAGCTACAAGTAGATCAAAGATAGCGATGCCAGACCAAGTGGTTTATTGGAATAGAAAGGGGGCTAAGGAAATCAACCAAGCATATGCGCAAGTGAATTCCCAATTCAGCAGTCAGTCTCATGGCATTGGCAGAACCTTTCCACCCGGAGAGGAGAATGGATTGGCTTTCTCACCAAATCCAGCTGCCATACTATAAGACTAATGGGGCACAGGGGGGAAAGTTTGGTCTTTTGGAGGGAAGAAGATGAATTTAGGGTAACTAGTACACATGAGCAAGCACTGACGGGGACATGGCAACAGGAGGGAAAGGACGTTCAAGTCACTTTTGTCTATGAGAAGTGGACAAAATAGTAAAGGAGGGAGTTGTGGACTACTTGAACACAGTTCATCTCGGGGATAACCCTTGGATTGTTATGGTAGACTTTAATGTCATTAGAAGCAACCAGGAAAAAAAAGGAAGAGCTAACAGACCTTTAACCCCCATGCAAGAGTTCAATAACTACATATACTCATGTACATTGGTGGATTTGAAGGTCATTGGCAGGGGACTGTCTTGATGCAATGGCCGGGTGAGAAATAAACAGATTATGGGAAAAGTCGTATAGGGTTTTAGTAAATGCCGAGTTCCTAGAATGGAAGGTTCGAAGCTATTACGACTTGATGCAGGGAAAGAATTTGATCACTGTCTGATTGTCTTAAGCCTGGCTGAACCAGAGTCACAATACGGACAACGCATTTAAAATACCAAAACATGTGATCATCTAGCAACACCTTTCTGCCTGCAGTACACTCGGCCTGGAGAGCTACTAGGGCCATCCAGGACTAAGAACACTAGGTCAGAAATTAAAAATAACAAGAACTGCCCTCAAGTACTGGAATAAGGAGACCTTTGGAAGAATGGACTACCAGATAAAGGTATTGGAGAGAAAGGTGGAGATGTTAGAACAGAGGCTACAGGAGAGGTACTCGGATGACATTGAAGCAGAGTATTTAACAACTAAAGTTGAACTACATAGCATGGAAAACAGGATCTTTTAGTTTTTGGTTAGACAAGTGGTTAGCCACTAGTATCCTTGCCTTGAGAGTAAATCCTCGAAAGTGGTGCAAGGGTAGCTGACTTTGCACAAAATGGGCAATGGCATCAGAGTAGGAGGGTCGGCCACAGAAGAAATCCTTGCCCTTGAACCACCTTGCCTAGGGGCAGGAGCAGATATCACCATCTGGAAGTTTGACCAAAGAGGTAAATTCACTGTGAACAGTGTTATTAAAGGCGTAGGGCGAGCTAGGGCGATCAGATAAAAAAATTGGGGCAACGGGGCGACGGGGCGACGGGGCCTACGCTCCACCAATTAGGGTGCACTAACTTTCTAATTTTCAGAAAATAAATATATGCTTAGTTTATTTATATAATTATCCATCCAAAATTAACTAATACATCATAAAATAGCTTATGTACATAAAATAGAATATAAAATAATTATTCCTCTCTGATGAAATATTTAAAGCTATATGTACGACAGTACAAAGTCTAAGCAAGCCAAGATTCTGATATGTCCACTTCAAAAAATGAATATATATATATATATAAATGTGTTATTTTTATTTTACTTCCAATCTCATAGTTACACAAATTTCACCATTCTTTGTCTGATTGTAGACAACTGTATGTCTACCATTTCAACAAGTTCACCTCTACTTGCTCTTGCCGACTATCCACTTTCTATCCCCCGAGTTTTTCTACTCTAAGAAATCCAACTCGAAAATTGAAATATGTTTTAATGTCTTAGCACATTTTTGAAGATAGATCAGCACTCGACGGTCGTAGAGCAGAATTGTCATACGAATATTGGACAAATTCCCATTGTGAGTCGGGAGTGAAGGCAAAGAAAGGTTTGAAAGAAAGCAGCTAGAGTAACGAGTGGAATAACATACGGCATATTATCTACAGAAGGGCGGCGAATCATCTTTTCAGGAGGATTTCAAAATTGTGGTCTCCTATAGGATCACCTGCGAATGGTCTCAAATTCAGCCGCATAGAGCACTCGAAAGGTTCTGTTCAGATTTTACGCAACGCAAGGAAAGAAGAGCGACAAGCCCTTTTCCTTCCCCCGCGCGCCCTGCCTCACCTCACGCGCTCCACCTCGTCCCGCGCACCCCGCCTGTGCCCCCAGTAGCTCGCTCGCCCCAGCGTCCTGGAGGTGACATCGAGGGCGCCTTAAGCGCCCGCGCCTAGGGTACACCCCTAACAACACTGACTGTGAAAACAGCATGGCAGGCTATAAGAACTAGGCTACTGAAATACCGGTTACTGAGGTCCTCTGGCATAAGGCCCTGGCTACCAAGGTCAGTTTATGCTCTTGGAAAGCATGGAACAGTTGCCTACCCACGGATGAAAATGTGAGGAGCAGAGGCTTCAATTAGCATCATGCTGCCAGTGTTGTGAAAATAGATGCCAAGAGACCTCCAACCATGTGCTGTCAGACTCTCAATCAGTCAGTGGGCTGTGGAATAGAGCTGCTCTGCTCATGGGAGTGGCTTTTGAGGACCTTATTGGGTGGAAGGCAAGGATATTACAATTGCAGATAATCACCAAGAAATCGGGTATAAGAGGTTTTCTATCCAAGCTCATCCCCCCACTTCTTACATGGCACTTGTGGTTGGGCAAATGTAAGGCAAGCACAAAGGGTGGAGGGATGTGATCATAGAAACTTACTCTATGCTGCTAGTTACCTGGATCCAAGCAGACTCATGTGCACATTGGTATCTCTGGGACTATTGGAAATCATTCAAAGCACAGGCTCATGGCATAAGATTAAAAGTCTAGCATCAATTCAGAGAAGGTAATTCAATAGCAGATCTCCTGGCTAAACAAGCAACATTCGGGATATTCTCAACATAGTGAAGCAAGGAAAAACTGCCACGACTGGCAAAGGGCATGCTTAGATTGGACAAAGTACCATCAAGCTAAGCTGAGCCTACATTAGGGATTCGGCTCCCACTATCACCTGGTAGTTGGGAGGTACTGTTTTTGGGATTTGGGGCATTTCAACTACTCTGGCCTATTTTGTTAAGGTTTTGGCTCTTACCTAAAGAGAGCCATATAAATAAAGGAGGGAAATTCATATTTAAAAAAAAAAAGAACATGGAAAATATGGAATTAAAGAGACTAGAGCAAGTGGCCAAAAAAAAGTAGCTGAAAGGGGGATAAGAACACCAGAATTTTTTCACTCATCTATCAAAATTAAACAGAATACAACTAGCTTGTCAAGAATGCAGTTGCATGATGGAAAGCATTTAGTTGGTTCAGAGAGTTCAAAGAAAAATTTGCTATCTTCATATCCAAATAGGGGGGAGCAAAATTACCGATGGTAACCGCCGGTAAACGTTACCGTATTACCGTAAATTACTGGTATTTTGGTAATACGGAATGACAACGGTTTTAATATTGCATTACCATTAAAAAATGGCACGGTAATGGTTTTTACCATTATCAAAAATGGTAAAAATAGTTTACCGTTTTTTGTTTAAAAAATGTTGTTTACCAAAAATTCCTTATTCATTTATTCTTTCGGATAAAATAATGAAAACTTTTCATTATTGTCTTTAACGCGTATTGTCTTTAACATCTTTCTCTTAGGGACAAGGGTTCATTGTTCATTGAACATAAATTACATATTAATTTAAACTTGTTTATGTTGTTCATTACTTGATACTTGATGTGGTAATATTGAATTGTTGGTAATTATTTAAACTTATTTATAGTGTTTATTGTTTGATCATATTTTATCATATTTGTCCGGACTACGATGTTATAGGGTTTTTTAAAATTAATTATAAATAAAATAATAAATGTTATATTATCAATTTTTTTAAATAAAATAATAATGCAATAAAATTTAAATAATCTTTAATGCTCTTCGAGCGAATAAGAAAAAATGTATATAAATGGTTATCATAATTCATATTAAAAATAGCAAAAAATAGCAAAATAAAATACAAAAACTGACCTTAGAGGAAAATAAGTTTCTGAGAGCAATACCATTAGTACAAGAGGCTAGGGAGGCTCTGTGGTCCATTTCTAGCAACAGTGCCTCGGGTCAGGATGGGTTTGGGTCTGAGTTCTTTAAAACAGGTCGGGGTATAACAGGATATCATCTAGTGGGAACATTGAGGGATTTCTTCATTGGATAGAAACTACTTAGAATGTTTGTTTCAAGTCTTATAACCCCAATACCAAAGGTAGACCAACCAACATCCTTTACACAATTAAGACCGATTAGTCTGTGCACAGTAGTGTATAACGTAATCGCCAAAGTTGTGGCAAAAAGGCTGAAACAACACATGCCATCCCATGTAGCCGAGGAGCAAGGAGCTTCTGTGTTAAACAAAAGCATTTTTGACAGCATTATCCTCGTGCAAGAGCTCACTCAATCTCTGAACAGGAAGCAACATGGGGGGAATGTGCTCATAAAGCTAAATATGGCCAAGGCATATGAAAAGGTCACACGATCCTTTTTGGAAGCTGTGCTAAGAAGTTAAGGGTTTGATGGTGGCTCTATTTCACTAATTGTGAGCTGTGTTAGGAGGCAATGATTTTCAGTTCAAATGAAATGAGTATCTGTTGGTGTCTTTGAGGTAAGGTGAGAATTGAGACAAGAGAATCCCTTGTCCCCCTATCTCTTTATATTGCTGCAAGACATATTGTCTATATTGCTGCTAAGGGAGTGCGAGATAGGGAGAATTGGTAGATACCATCACCCTATTGGAGCACCTGTTGTTAGTCACTTGATGTATGCAGATGACATACTATTCTCTAGAGGAAATGTTGGATCTATCAGAACAATCATTAAGGTTTTGCACAAGTACTGCAAGTGGTCTAGGTAGTCAGTGTGCAAAGAAAAATATGTTATTTTCATGTCCAAAGATATTGGAATGGTACGGAAGAGGTGCAAAGCTAGGATAACAAGCTATGAAAAAGGTTCCCAATGAATATATGGGAACACCTTCACATACAAGGAGGTTAACAAGAACGATGCTAGAGCCACTAATTGGTAAATTCAGAAAGAAATTGACAGGATAGAAAGGGAAGCTATATATACAAGGGGGAGGCTTACCCTCATCAAATATGTGATGGGGGTCTCCCAGTGCATATAATGGCAATACTTAAGCTCCGACAGAGTGTCATAAAAGAAATCAGGAGGATGCTAGCAAATTTCTTCGGGGGGAATAGAGATGGTAAGCCTAAAGTGGTTATCTGTAAACCTCTCACAGAAAGGGGAGTTGGTATTTCAAGCTGGCTACGGAAGAGGGCCTGCTAGCTAGGTACCTAAAGGGCAAATTTTATAGGAAAGAACACCTGTTTGAAAAACAGCCAAAACAAGGTGACACAAGGTTTTGGAAATACACAATGTCAATAAAAGCAGAGGTTCTAGAACATATGCAGGTGATGTTGAGGGGTGGAAACTCTAGTTTCTGGTGGGATAAAAGGTTAGCAAGTGGCTTTTTAGCAGGGAGAGCCCAAAACTACACTAACAAGGAAGTGTTGGTGGCTGATTTTGCTACACAAGGGCAGTGGAAACTAGCTGAACTAAACCAAATGGTGGGACATGAAATAGCTGAGAAGATTTGTTCCCTGAAGGCACCAATGGTGGTCAGGGAGAAAAGTGAGGCGATGCCAACATCAGAGTAAGTTTGGAACAAAAAAATGCCACTAAAGATAGCGGTTTGTGCTTGGAAAGCATGGAGTAATAGCCTTCCAACGGATGACCAGGTCACTAAGAAGGGTGTGGTTCTAGCATCAGCATGCCATTGCTGACAAGAAAGAACTCAAGAAATGCTGGATCACGTTCTCTCTGACAGCAACCTAGCTAAGGAGTTGTGGAGCAGAGCAGCGACCCTGATAAGAAGAGTTTGCACCCAACCTAGCTCTTGGAAGGAGAGGATTAAACAGTGACAGAGAATGACATCAAAGAACAAGCTACAAGGATTCCTTACCACAATATCACCAGCTATACTAACCTGGTGTCTTTGGATTTGCAGGTGCAAGGCAAGATTTGAGGATAAACAACAAATGGTGGAACAAGTATGGGGAGATGCTAAGGCGCACATTGCTCGGATTACTAAAGGAGTTGATATTAAATTTCTGATGCAGGTACATGATGCTCTAATCTACGACAATTAAATATCCAGATCAAATGGAAGGTGATAGGCAGAACAACATTGATGCATTGGAGGAGGCCTGCTGCAGGATGGATAAAGGTAAATACAGATGGCATCAATCAGGGTAATCCTGGAATCTCAGGATGTGGAGGCACAATGAGGGACTCAAGAGGAGACTGCATAGCAGCTTGTTCTACATACCTGGGGGCAATGACAAACATTGAAGCTAAAATTCAAGCAGCAGTCCGAGGACTCAGGATATGCCACACTAAAGGATGGAAAGATGTTGTCCTGGAGACTGATTCGTTGCTGCTAACAACATGGATCCTGAAAACAAATGTGATACCTCGCATTTATGGGAAGCCTGAAAAGAGCTCAAGGAAGAAATGAAGGGTATAAGGCTTCATGTACAACACCAATATAGAGAAGGTAACAGCATTGCAGACTTCCTACAAAACAAGGGGCTGAAGGGAAAAACCAATGTTTTTGGCACACACACGAGCTACCAAGAATTCTCAAAGGAATCATTCGGCTAGCAAAATGGAAACTACCTAGTTTTAGATTAAGCTAAGGGAGGAAAAGAATGATAGTTTTTGTCATAGGTAGGAGGCCGAGATGGTTAGTGTCATGAACATTTGTACCATGAACACCTGACTATTGAGGGTGGTTCAGTTATTAATGCATTAAGTTTTATTTAAAAAAGATGCTTATTTCTTAAAACATGAAAGCCAAGATAGTTCCCTTGTAAGGTAGAACATCAATAATTGCATTCAGAACAATGTATAGGTCATGAATACACAGTTTGGCAAGCAAATCTTTGACTAGTTGGATCTTGATTACGATCTTGCCGATGTATATGTGATTGCAAGAAATGCATTGCATGAAGTTGCAACAAAAGGATGCCATAACATTGGAGGTAGTAAGATGTGATATGGACCAAATAAAGATATTTGAAGCTAGTAGGTTTTTCTACATACTGTAATACTACAAAAATCCAATTAAGCTCTCAATACACCAAACACAAGATTTCCCATAAGAAGAGAACGACGTGTGCAGGTTGTATTTGAAAGGCACAAAAGAGAGGAGGCATTAACATGCACCAGAAACTGGCAGGCGATAGTGCACATAGGCCGATTAACGGAGATACCATGATAACGTTAGGAGGAAGAAAATATTTACTCACGTCTTTGATTGAAGATTTATGTTCTGATGACGCTTGTCGTTTGTTTGTTGTCCTATCCTAGAATTTTGTTGACGGTGTTCATTTAGCTGAAAATCAAGATCATCAACCTGCTTCTTTAAATTCATAACATCAACCTCAACTTGGACAATTTCATCGAGCCCTGCCTTCATCTATAATAACATTCAAGTTGATCACTTTTCAGCTAGACTTAAAATGAAAATTTTTAGAAAGACTATGCACTCTAACCTTCTCATCAACAAGTGACGAAATGGATACAGGTAATTTTGATGTTTGGAGAGCCGCTTCAAGTGCCGTCCTTATGTCCATCTCCTGCTGTAACTGCACTTGCAATCGTGCCACCTGTAATGCAACTTCCTACTTAGACCACTTGAACGAAAGATAGACAGAGAGTGGGAAGGGGGCAGATACGGAGAAAGAGAGAGGAAGAGAAAGCAGGAGGAGAAAAATGGAGGATACAATCTCTTAATGAAGTCCTTACATCCTTCTCAAGGCCTAGACGACGTTCTTGCAAATCATGCTTCCGCCTCTCAAGAATCTCTTGTAGAAGTGATTTTGCAATAGCCTATCAGGACAATGTGGTTAACATAAGTCAGTTGAAAGACAGGGATACGTACATCAAGAGAAAAACAAACACTTGGACCCTACCTCATTTGAGATTCTAGTCTCAGGATTGATTTCACCAGACCCAATCTTTTCAATTTCATCTCTAATAGAAACACCAATGAAATATAAAAGATGGAAAAATAGTGAGTTAAGAGACGAAAAAATGCATCAAGTCTGATCTTTGTCTTGGCAAGTCTGCATCAAACATTCATCAAGTCCGATCTTATCAGTAATGAATCATAAGCTTGCACATTCTTGGTGTGGAAAACATGCCATACTGCAATTAGTATTATTCAAAATTTGTGTCGCAAAGGAACACTTCTTCACCCAAATATATCTTTAGCAAAAGGAGAAGAAATGCAGAAGCTGTTAATCTTAGGCAGTCATTAACGCCATGGACTAGAGATCAATTAGAACAGTACTTCCAGTTCTCCTAGGGCTAGGTGAAGAGATTAGTTAACTTGTTGACTTGGGAAAATAAAAAGGAGATGCTATATATAGCATGACCTCCGTGGAGAGAAATCCCAAGCCTTCAAGATGATCAAATCAAACAAAGATGAACATTTTTTATTTTGAAGGATGTTGAATATATCACTTACTCATCATCAGAAGGAAGTTCGATAGATTCCATGGAAAGGTTCTTCTTTGCCTGCATTCAATTACATCAAGTGAGGTTTTCAAAGTATATCCAAAATGTATAGAAAAGTTGATGCGAGCTTTTAAGAAGAAAATGCAGAGCCAAAGTCCCAATCCTTCCATTTTCAAGAAAAAATGAGGATAATGAATACCTAAAAATATGGTAGGACAGTTAGGATATTAATAATGGAGTAAGTCATCATTGACAATTTTTTTAGCTTTGTGCTAATTATGTACTAGAGCAAAATGACTCTATTAAATTCCAGTACTTCTATTTAGTGAAGTTGTTGGAACTCAATACATCAAATGATGCAATTCATATTGGGTCGCAACAAAAACTGTCTCTCTGTATAATTATAAGGGTAAGACCGCGTACATCTGACCCCCCATACACCAACTTGGTTGGTAATATACTGGGTATGCTGTGAGTTGTGAGAGTTAGGGTGTTAATACATGTGAAACAATAAAAAAATGATAACACTTACAGGAGTACGCCCCCAAACAGTAGGTCGCCTGATATTACGAGTAGGTCGATGTGATAACTCCGATGGTATTTCAGCCAGTGATGTTTCAGCCAGATCAACTTCTAATTGTTTAAAGGAGTTATTAGCTTGTGTTTTTGGTTCATCAGGATAGAGAGTATTGGCAGCTCCTTGAACACTATCTCGTTGAATTAAAGAAGGTTGAGGTTGAACAGATAACAAATTTTGACTGGTTTTAGGAGCACCATCTACTTCAGCAGAGTCAGGCCCTGGACTATGACTGCCAGAGACCTGTATTTCATTGGACTGGGGAAGAATAAAGAAAAGTATACTTAGTAAAAATGAAAAGAAAGAATAGAAAGGAACACGCTTCGTGGAAACTAGTACTATAAGATACAACACTGCAAAGAGATGCTAGAGTTGACCAAAGCTTTGAAAGAAATAATAAAACAAAATCTGGCACTAGTAATGCCTAGGCAAAGGCTGAAGTAGTGATGAAGAAAGAAAATACAGTAAAAAAACACTCCGAAATAAAGGATGACATTGAAAATAAAAGGTTTCACTACTGTAGTTAGACCAGTTTATTCGCTTTCAAAAGTCTATCCGGAGAAGAAATGCATGAAATAAACCTATGGAAGTGCCCATAATGCTTGACGCTGAAGCATCAAAGTGCATAAGCAGAATAGTTCGAAGATTTTTAAGAGATAACGGGAGACTGGATATATTACAAACAGCAAGTACTGTACCACCGTTCCAAATGGCAGCAGCAAAATTAGAGATGGTCTTTTTAAGTGGCTAAAACGTGGTTAACTCATCTATGTTCCCCTAATGCATTAAATGCAAAATTAAATTAACCAAAACCTTTTCCTTCGAGTGATCTTCACTGGTCTCACTAACAGATGAACTTGATCCGTGCTCCGTATTCTCATCTACAAAAGAACCAGATTCTTCAGATACATCATCCCCGTCCTCACCATAACTATCATCATCACCATCATCTGTAATTTCCTCGCTCTCACTCCCACTCTCTTCTGAATCAGTGTATGGTTCGTGGGTATCAGCCCCATCCTGAAAACAATGCCGTTGAGATGTTATTGCCATAAAAGCAGTGAAAAAAATCACGTATAGAGAACAATCATTTATAGAAGACCACATCACATAAACGAAGACGGTTTTCTGATTTCTTCACATGACCATTGCTTAAATCTAAAATAACCACGTGCTTTTGTATTTTGAATAGATACACGTAACCCTTTATACTAATTCTCTTATCTAGCAATTTCTGCTACAACTCGGACCAGTTCAAGCAACAGATTCAATTAGTGGCATATCCTTAACAACAAAAAGGGGGTAGTTTTGAAATAATTGCTTACTGCATCTTGGATGCTTCTTCCCCTAGGTAGAATCATGCTAAAGGTAGGAAATATGTATTAATGGAGAAGCAAAGGCAAAGGAACAAAATCAGTTGAAGCATCAGACGTACTCAAGTATACAATGGCTTGTATATGAAAAACAGATGTCACACATATATCAAATGAGAGAAGCAGTAAATGAAAAACAAATTTAAACTTCAGGGAGTAACAGGACGGTTATAACAGAAGTAGCTGCTTTCTTGGCTTGAATTTTTCATTTAATAGTTATCTTTGCACACGCTTCACATGAATTTACTAGAGGCCAGTCTATAAGTTCAGGCAGTTAGAAGGTAAAAAGAATCAGATAGAGGAATAGATCCTCCGTCAAGAAATGCATACTATTCACAAGAATCTACTAGAAGTGAAGCTTTCATGTGCTTGTGTCAGTGTATCTTCATACATTCTTGGTGAAAATCTAAGCTTATTAGCCTGTAACACTAGCTTCATTTTTTAAACAATTTTTTTGGCAGAGGAATACCATTCATGAATATCTACTATTAGTAATGTGTGTTTTAACAATTCAAAAGATAAACGTGGAAACACAGACTGTCTAAGAAAATAAGTATGAAAGATAAAGAAAGACAGATTTTATAAGTAAAAAAGGTAGAGAAGATGAAGAGGAGTTACTAGTAATCATCTAAAAAGAGGAAATACTTATCCGAAAGATGAATAGGCTTCAGTGGAGTCATTAAAAATTAGTTTAAGGCAACCATCAATAGTAGGACAGATCCACTTCCACATAAGATGGGTCAGAAAAGTTGTTGAAAATATATGTGTATGGTACGTAGTCACCAACAAAAACTCTACCTAACCCTCACACACTTCCACCTACTACAAGTGTACCACTCCTTATATGTATCAGTGCGTGATGGAGTGAATGTATGAGTGATTCCATATGATCTAATAAGAAATCAACATGGTATCAGAGCTACCAAATCTTGATTCCTAATCCCGCTAGAAATCATTGTCGCCGCCGCGCCAATCCACCGGAACCCGCTGTTCATAGTTGGAAACGACCGCATCCGGCCGTTTCCAGGGTTTTCCTGGCCGGAAACCCGCATGCCCGCACGTCCAAATCCATATAACACCGTTGTTCGTCACCTTCACGGCACTGGACAGTCGGACGTTGCACAATCGCCATTTTTCGTGCCCGGATGCCCAAAAAACTCGCCGTTTTCTGGCCATTCGAGGTCGCCTCCCTGCCAGTCACACCCTAGCCATTTCCGAAGCATTTCCAGCGGGGAATCACCGTCGGCGGAGCACGGCTATCGCCGCCCATTTCACTGTGCGTCCAGCGGATTTTGCCACAGTAAACATCACGGTTGGAACCAACTCGGCCGGATCTGTCCGTAGCCATCGCCCACGCGCCGCCACTGCGAAAATTCAGAATTTTCAGCTCTGTTAGCCGGTCGCATCCGTCAAATACGTTTCCGTAAATGTTGCACCGTTCGATCCGTATTTACGTTTCAGTAGATAAGTTGAAGTATTTCTGTCTGGATTTGAAGTGAAATGCCTAAAATTGGGGTATCCAATTAGGCATGTCGTGGAGATATTAATTAATATTGATTATTGTGGTAGTAAGTGGTGAATTGTGTTAACTGGTGTGAAGTGTTTGTTGCAAGATGGAAGGAAATGATGATGTGATGGGAAAACAATTGGAAGCATTTGCGAAACTTCATCCTGCTACACTATAGCTCATCCAAGAGATAGTGCAGGGGATGGGTATTTCGCCTATGCCGAGTGTTCCATCTACTACTCAGGTCAAACTTGACCTACCAGTTGTTGACTTGAAACTGGATGGACGGTCGTCTTATGTTAGTTGGTCCCGACGAATTGAGACTACCTTGGTATGTAGAAAACTAGAAGGCTATCTAACAGGGGATGAGAGAGGTAAGGCAACTGCTCAGACTGATGACTGGAAAGCGATTAACTCTTAGCTAAAAATATGGTTGTTAAACTCATTAACTCCTACAATTGCCTCCTCGGTTGATGGTTTGGAGCTTGTGAGTGATATGTGGGCTCGACTGAGAAAGAATTGCTTCCTACCTGCTTCGTGTTGTAGTGATCTAGCAGTATGCATTAGGGCAAATAATGATGAAACTAAACGAACTATGAAGTTCCTAATGGGCTTGAAGTTGTTTGGCCAAAGACGGTCCATTCTTCTCTCTCAGTTTATTATACCACCCCTTGATGATGCTATTGCTGCAATGATACAGGAGGAGAGTCAGATGGAGTTATATTCTGAGTTCCGTATTGTTTCGGGTGCCAAAGCTTTGGCTACTTCAACGTTGGCTACACGCACACCTACTTCAAAAGGGGAAAGTTGTAGTTGTTCCAACTGCGGCGAGATAGGACATCTGATGGATTTGTGCCCACGTCCGAAGAGAGATGGGGATCCTAGACGGGGAGGCAGTCGTGGACGGGGAGGCAGTCGTGGTTGGGGTGGCAGGAGAGGTGGCGCTCGAGAAGGTGGACGAGGAGGTTATCGTACACACGACTGTGGATGCTGAAGAAGATGAGTTTGGAGGTATAGGAGATGGTCCCCCCACTACCCTAAAAACATCTGGTAAGGTGGCTTTTCACACAAAAGGTACGTATGATATTATTGCACTCGCAACCAGACCAACCACTGGCCCCCATGATGGATTTGTGACTCTGAGGCAAATTTACACGTGTCAGGTACTACTGGGGAGATTAGTTCTTATACTCCTCTGGAAGTCCCTTCCGGTGTAAAGACCGCAATAGAATTAGATAAAGAATGATTGTTATTATTGTAATTGAAGACGTACATGAATTTATATAGGAGTACATAAGGGTAATCTAGGGAAAACGGAACTCCCTACAACATGACCTTTTAGGACCTCTCTAGAACATGGTTTTCTAAGAACTATCTAGAATTAGGAACTATCTAGAACATTGATAGTGAATTACTAGAATATGGGCTTTTAGGAATGATTTAGAGCATAGGTCTTGAAGCCCATATTCCAACATATTCCAACACTCACCCTCAAGCTGAGGCGAAGATATCAACGAGCCCGAGCTTGTATACTGTCACTTGTAGTAGTCATGGGCCAACAGAATTCGTGAATAGATCAGTTGTTTGATCACATGTACAACAAAATGTGGGATGATAAACCCCGATTGAACTTTCTCTCAAACGAAGTGGATATCACTCTCGATGTGCTTTGTTTTTTCATGAAGAATCGAGTTAGAGGATAGTATCATGGTTGACTTGTTGTAACATAATAGAGTAGAGGAATCAATGACGGAGAACCCCAATTCTTGAAGAAGGAAGCGCAGCCATAATACCTCACACGTCCCCTGTGCCGTATTCGATATTCAGCTTCAGCGGATGACCGGGAGACAACTGCTTGTTTCTTGCTTTCCCATGAGATAAGATGATTCCCACGGAAGTTGCACAATTCTGAAGTGGATCGGCGATCACTCTTCGACCCTGCATAATCGGCATCTGTAAAACATGACAGACCAAATTGAGTGCCTGTTGTGAAGAAGAGACCAAGACCACACAAGTCTTCAGATACCGGAGAATATGATAGATTGCATCTAAGTGTGTCGCCCGTGGAGAGTGCATAAACTGGCTGACCACACTTATTGCAAACGTGATATTTGGCCTGTTATTGGTCAAGTAGATAAGCCGGTTGACAAGGCGTTGGTATACCGATGGATCTGATAGTAAATCTCCCATATCTGCAGATAACTTTTGATTTGGATCCATAGGTGTGGAGGCAAGCCGACATCCTAACATCCCCGTGTCCTTAAGAAGATCAAGCGTGTATCTCGACGGGAACTTGCCACCTCAATAACAAGAAAATACTTGAGTGGGCCAAGATCATTCACATCAAATGATACTCCAAGGTGGCGTTTTACTTGATTGATGCCATAGTAGTAATGATATCATCTACATAGACAGGGAGAATAACACACTCACCACTAGAGTTTCGGGATATAAAGTAGGTATGATCAAACTGGCATCAAGTAAAGCCTAAAGACAAAATTGCATCACTGAACCGTCCGAACCATGCACGGGGAGATTGCTTTAGCCCATATAGAGACGTGCGAAGACGACAAACCTTCCCAGAATACTCTCCCTCAACCCGAAAATCGGGCGGTGGATTTATATAGATAGTCTTAGTTAAGTCCCCATTCATAAAGGCATTTTTGACATCAAGTTGATACAATGGCCAAAAATAAGAGGCAGCCAGAGAGACAATAAGGCGAACCGTGGTGAACTTGACAACAAATGCAAAGGTAGCACCAAAATCCTTGCTCGGAACCTGCGTGAAACCTTTAGCCACAAGACAAGCTTTATACCTGTTAACAGTAACATCAGCCAAATACTTGATAGTAAAGACCAACTTACAACGAATAGTCCGCGCTCCCGGCGGAAGCCCACGTGCGGTTACGCTCCAAAGCATCCATTTTCGCTTGCAAAGCAGTCACCCAATGAGGACTCTGGAGAGCTTCATGAGAAGTCTGGGGAATTGAGACTAAGTCAATTGCACTGAGGAATGCTTTATAGGATGTGGTCAGACCCTGATAGGAAAGATACTTGGAAATGGGATAATTAGTGGAACATTTAAAAGTTAAGCGATCTGGAGATCGTCTATCACGGGTTGAATAACGGGGAGCAGGTATAATAGACGAAGAGGAAGGTGAGACAGTACCTGAATCCAAAGAAGGCTCTGGCAAGGGTGCATCAGAGCGTGGGTGTCGAGCATACGTTTGAGTGACCGGTGGCCAAGCAATAGGAGACTTGGGATCAGAAGGGGCCGCAGACTGAGAGGGGACTGTAGGGACAGAAAGAGGAGATAGATCAAAGATCGGAATAGGACGAGGGCTAGTTTTTGGGTTCTTGGGAGCAGATTTAGTTGTGGAAGTGCCTGAAAAATATGGGACAGTTTCCAAAAAAATAACATCCAGGGTATTATAATAATGTCGGGTGAGAGGATCATAACACTGATACCCTTTGAACATGAAGAAGTAGCCCAAGGATACACAACGAATCGCCTTATTATCAAGTTTCGTGCGGGTCGGACTTCTTTTCTGAACGAAGCAGGTACACCCAAATACCCGAGGAAGTAGGGGAAAGAGGACACTATTAAGCTGAAGAACATTTGATGGTACCCTGTCCCCCAAAATACAACTGGAAGTCCTATTGATAAGGTATGTGGCGGTGAGAAGAGCTATGTGCCAAAAAGTTTTAGGAACTTCTATCCCTCGAAACAAACACCTACTGTTGAGATAAGGTGACGATTTTTATGTTCTGCCACACCATTCTACTTAGGAGAGTGTATGGGTAGGTGAGCTGCTGAAGGATCCTACCTTTATTCAGTTCAGCACGAAAGTCGTCTGAGAGTTACTCTCGTCCATTGTCTTATCGAATAGCTCGCACAACAGTATTGTATAGAGTTTTGACCATGTGAAGAAAGCTTCGGAAATGGGAAAAGACATTAGACTGCATCAGGTAGACCCACGCACGTGTGTGGTCATCGATGAACATGACATATGCTGTAAGAGGGAGGTGACAGGTGAGGGTCCC
>JAOWBN010129310.1:0-19109 GCA_028565015.1 Pinguicula moranensis
TTAGCAAGTTTCAACAACAAAACAAACAAGCAATCCATTTTCCATTCTAGGTCCAGGATGAATATCAAATTGTAAGTCGTGACATAATTTCCTATGAAAACTGATTCAATTTATATTTATAATTTTTTTTTATTTTTTTAAAAGTTAAATAATAATTGTACTAGAGAAATTAGCGGAACACCGCTATTGTTACTGCTATCGCTTTCGGTAATATAGCAGAATGAATTTTGTTCACCGCTTTCGCTTTCGCTATTCCGCCTAAAGCGGAATAGCGGAAGCGATAGCGGAAACGATAACGGTTTTTCGCTAATTCCACTTCCACTGGACACCCCTAAGCTTTATTCCTCAAATGGGGATGGAAGATTATGCAAGATGGAAAAGGCTATTGGTAGGGCTGTCTAGCGGTATCAGCAGTAGTAGATAGCACTCATCCGCTACCGCTATTGCTATTTTAGCGGATTACGAAATGGCATCCGCTACCGCTACCGTTTATCGTTATTCCGCTATCGCTACTACTGCTACGATAGCGGTAGCGATACCGGAATCCGCTACTACCGCTATCGTTAAAATAAATTAAAACTATTTTTATTTCACAGTTGAGTATTGGCAGATGTTTGGTCTTGTTGAGTTCCCCTATATGTAATGCGAGTGACTGCTTAATACAAAATGTGATGCTAGTGGCTGCTCAAGATGAAATGTGATGTTAGTGGCTACTCAAGATGAAAATGAAATGAAACTGAACCTAAGGATCTGGAAGCCCTAGTTGGAACAAATTCAATTTCAGAATTTCTTCAAAAACTACTGATATTTTTTGACGCACAGTGAGAGGTTTGTTTGAAAATTGAGATGAGAAAGTGAATTGGTGAAGTCAAACTTCAAAGTGAGATCGGAGTGGAATTATGAAAGTCTGAAAAGTTAAAGTGAAACCCTGAAAATGCGTGAAACTATTTCACTGTGAAACTGATAATTGAAAAACGTGAAATCTGATCTGATTATCTGAACTGAATGCTGAAAAATTTATTTATTTTTTCAATTTTTTTTATTTAATTAAATAAAAGCGGTAGTAGCGGTATCCGCAACTACCATCTGCTATCGCTACCGCTAATATAACGTTTTTGGTTTTGGTATCTGCTACCGCTATACCGTTATCGGTGGTATAACGGTAGCAATAGCGATTTTTCACCACTCCTGCTAACCGCTAGACAGCCTTAGCTATTGGTATGACTTATTACAATATAAGTATAGCAGAATATCCAATAGCATCTACTTTGAAGATCAAATGTAGAGTCTTGGAATCAAGAGTTTCACTATGGTGGAAACAACTCATGAAAATTATGAGACTAGAGGACTGGTTCTGCAATACTATGGTATAGATTGTAGGAAATAGTATGTATATATTGTTCTGGGAGGATAAGTGGATGGGGCATAACAGATTTTGTGAGAAATATGAGAGACTCTACTTAGTTGCAAACGCAAGTTTCAAACAATATCTACAAAGGTTGTACAGCAAGATAAAAATTGGATATGGCACTGGTCATGGCGTAGACCACTATTTGTCTACGTGACAATCCTCTTATCCTAGCTACAGTAAGAGATATCATAATATATACCAGATCAGAGACATGACTATTGGCTATGGAACATAGAGAGTGAAGGCAACTATACACTAAAAAGTGTATATGAATTGATAAGAAGTAAGGAATTCACTGGAAAATCCAACTTTGTCGTCACTATGGAAAGGCTTCACTCTAGAGCTGCTTATATGAAAATTTGAATTTGAAAATTTGAAAATTTTCGATGATTTTCATTTTCAAATCCGATTTCAAAGTCTAATTTGATAGAATGGAACGAAAATGGAATTATTTTTTCACTTCCAAACTTAATCGAAACGGAAATGAAAATCGGCGATGAGAATCGAAAATTTTCTATTCCATTCTTTTAATTGAAAATTAACCAGAAATTAATCAAAATTGGAAATGGAAGTGTTAGTCACGTTTTCCATTATTTCTCTTTCACGATTTTCTTTGCATTAGCACTTCCTTTATTTCTCATTCACGTTCATTCCATTTCCATCTGTGAAGACTGAAGGCCAACTCTTCGTCGCGCCGAGTTCTTCCTTTTCAGGGATGCAAACTAGGTTCTTCGTTTTCAGAGATGCACATGCAGACGGTTCGGATTTCTTATTCTCGTTTCTCTATATTTCGTTTTTTTTATTTAGCATTAGGATTTTCTATTTAGGGTTCGAATTTTCGAATTTTTTGTTTTTTGATTAGGGCTCAATTTTTTTTCAAACCCTTGGTTTAAGTGGTGGGTTTGTGTCATGTACTCAGAAGATGGACATGGGGCTCAATTGCAGAAGTGGGGCGTTAAGAAGAAAAGAGCTTCAAGGTATCCCAGAGTTGCAGAAGTGTGAAGAAGAAAAGTAGTTGACGAGTTAACGGTTGGTATTGTAGTTAAGTGTTTGTTTTGAGTTGGGGAAAAAGTGTGCTTTCTTTCACTGTAATTGTGGGAAGTGAAACCACGACTTTTGATTAGATGGGTACTTGTATTTAAGGCTTGTAAATCGTGATATTAGTCAAGAAATGTTTAGTCTGTTCTACTCTGTCTACTCTCTGCTTCTCCTCTTCTGATCTCAAAATTCTCGATTCTTCCCTTCTTCTCTAGCACTATTCCTCAGCTACAGTAGTGAACACCAAACGAAGGTGTTACAGTTTGGTTTTGAATTTCAAAAATTTCTTTTAGTTTTCTGCCTTTGATCGTTTTTCATGATCAAACTTGTTAACTCTGTTTGTGTGTGTACTATGTGCAAAGAAGGTTTGATTGTTTGTTGGGATTTTGACGAGGGAAAGGTACAAGTGGAGCTTGATAATTGTGAGAGAATTGTGGAGCTTGATAATTGTTACATATTGATTAACGTTACTGATAATGCTTTCTTCTTGGCTAGAAGTAGCATCTGAAGCTCTTTGCTTCGTTTTGGTTGTGGGATTTTGAAGTTTAATCTGAAAAATATATTTTATTTTCTTACTTACCTCTGCACTTGATAAAAAAGGATGCCTGGTGGACATTATTTTCTTGCTTACCTCTACACTTTGTTTCAGTTTGCTTCAAATTGTTCAAGTTTGTTTAAGTTGGCTAACCTCTGCACTTGATAAAAGGTACTTTATTTTATTGCTTACCTTTGCACTTTGCTTCAGTTTGTTTCAGTTTAAATAGGTTTTTATTTTATGTTTTCAGTTTGTGTTTTCCGTGATGATCAAGTTTCAGTTTGAATGTTTCAGTTTTCTGATTTATTTTCTCTATTTTATGTTTTCAGTTTGTTTTATATTTTAATTTATTTCTATTGACTTCAACTTAGTAGATGGAACATCGTCGAAAAGGAAAAAGAGCTGTCCACTTCTTGTCCTCCTATTTCAAACTTGGCTTCGGCGGAAAGAGAAGAACTTTTAGGCGATGACCTTGAAGATAAATATTTGGAAACGATAACACTTTCAGCCGCTAAAAAAGAAAATTAAAAAGCGGTCTCAGGTGTGGCAACACTTTGGTGAGATTTGTGTTGTAGATGGTCTACAAGTGGTCGATTGTAAGCATTGCAAGAAAAAAGTGTCCTGCAATAGTAAGAAAGCTAGAACCTCCAGTATGTCACACCATATCAAGAACTGTCCTGTGATAGTAAATGTGAATAAACCTACCATTGATCAGTACCAATCAAAGTTGACTTACGATGCTTCCTCTGGTACAGGGTTGGGAAACATAAGATTAAATAAACTTGAAACAAAGAGAATTCGACGATCACTTGTTGAATTCCTCAGTAAAGATGAGCTACCATTCATGCTAGTTCAGAAGCCCAGGTTTAGGAAGTATTCAAAGCAGCTTGAACCAAGGTTCAACATGATTTCTAGACATACAATGGCGAAAGATTGTTTGGGAGTTTATGTGTTTGAAAAAATATTATTGAAGAATCATGTCAAGCAGTTAAGTCCGCGTGTATATTTGACGTCTGACACCTGGACATTGATTCAGAATATGGTCTACATGTGCTTAACAACACATTTTATAGACCATGTGTTGCAAATACATAAGATGATTATTGGGTTCAAAAGGGTCACTGCTCATACAGATTTGTCATTATCGTTGGTCATTGTGTTATTTTGCTTTTTAATTTTCGTACATCTTAACATACTAAATTGTATGTGTCTTAACTTAAATACGTATGTTGATTTATTTTTGCTCATACAGGTTTGTCATTGTCGTTGGTATTAGAAGATATAATAAACGAATAAGGAATTGAAAAGGTGTTAACTATTACAGTGGACAATGCCTCAAACAATAATACATTGTGATAGACATATCCAAAAATTGGATGCATAGAGGGTGGAATAATAAATGACCACAAGAATGTACACATGAGGTGCACCACCAACATCTTAAACCTGGTTGTTCAACAAGTATTGAAGAATCTCGACCGTTTTGTGTTGAGAATGAGATCCATGGTAAAATGGGTAAAATCGTCACCTCATCGAGAAGAACAGTTCAAAACTTACGTTGACAGGGTTGGTGGATCGAGCTTTCTGTAGTTAGATTGTGACACTAGGTGGAATTTCACCTATATTATACTATAATCTGTGGTACAGCATCAAGATGCCTTTGAAGAGATGTTGGTCCATGAAATTTGCATTATGAGTTATCTAATGGAAAAGAGAGGAGAAAAGAACAATATTTATATGGTGGGGTGTCCTATTAGTACCGATTGGGATCGTATCGAGATTTTCATTGATTTCTTGAAGGTATTCTACGCTGCCATATTGCATTCTCCCTCTCCAAGACATGTACTGCTCATCGTTTTTTTCTAGGAGTTGTATAACATCATAGTTGAGCTAGATACCTTCAAGCAGAGCGATGATACATTTTTTTGTGGGATGGCGACACGAATGCATGACAAATATCTGAAGTATTGGGAAGAGTTTACGAATGATGAACCAGACCTTAGGTTTAATAGGTATTATTTTTACCATTCATTTTAATTGTTATTATTACTTTTTCATGAATTACATTGCAAGATACTTACTGTTACGTATTTTGAATATGATTAGGTTCTTATTGGTCGCAACGATACTTGAATTGAAGTATAAGCTTCAATGGTTCAAATTCTTTTTGCAACAGATTATGAGCTCTGCGGATGCTACAAAAGTTGTTGAGTTGTCCAAGCAAACAATAGAAGATCTTTTCACTCAGTACAATGCCTTATACGGTTCATCTTCCACCGCTACAAGCCAGGTTGTGTCATCAAGTACTTCAGGAAAGAATCCAAAAATGCAAGCGGAAAGAAATGATTCAAACCACACAATTCAGTAAACAAAGTGAGTTGGAGGTGTATCTAAGTGAAGGACGTGAAGACCCTGACAATCCATGCACCGTATTAGACTGGTGGAAAGTGAAACAAAACAAGTTTCATGTGCTTGCTAGAATGACAAGAGATATCCTAGCATTACCAATCTCAAC
The DNA here is from genome assembly GCA_028565015.1 of Pinguicula moranensis. NCBI lineage: Eukaryota > Viridiplantae > Streptophyta > Magnoliopsida > Lamiales > Lentibulariaceae > Pinguicula > Pinguicula moranensis. The sequence continues at coordinate 5,500 of JAOWBN010129310.1, forward strand.
CGTGCCTTCAGAGTCAGTCTTTAGCACAGGTGGACGGGTTTTTAGTGTATTCAGAAGTTCACTTGCACCAAGAATGGTAGAGTCTCTAATATGTGCGCAAGATTGGATTAAAGGAAAAAAAGAAGTATTCTTTCATTACAATGGAACAAAGGATGTTGAGACATACGAACTGGACACATGTGATATTTTGTTTTTAACTTTCATAGACATTGCAGGTCGTATAGTTTAATGGAATATGATATTCCTTATCTAATTTAGGCCTCATTTGATTTCTGATTAACATATTGTTTAATATGTGAATGTCATGTATTTTCTTTTTAATCTTGCATAGTTTATGCTTTTCGCTTGTCAATAATCATCCTTAACATACAAATTGTCCTTTGAGTAAAAGATGGGATGCCCGGATGTGGCAGGAATATTACCTTCAAGTTCAATAAAGAAAGGGTTGTACCAACACAGCATCAAGTAATAGCTCTACAATTTTCAAATTAATTTTTTTATTTTTATAAAAATCATTAATGCAAATCAAATATATCTAATCCCTCATTATGATTTTACATTTGTTGATTATTATAAAAGACTCATTTTAGTAAATTTTATTGAAAAAATAATATGAATTTCACTTTGGTTGTTTTATGAATTTTTAGGAAAATTCATTAAAGAAAAAAGATTTTGGGCCTAGCATTTCAATTGGGCAAGCCAATTTTTATCAATCTAATCCCAAAGCTCAAAGCCCAAAGGAGACAACAAAAGCCCTAATTTTGTTGTATAAAAGAAAAGTTGATGCAGAAGAAGAAAAAAGAGGAGGTTGGACGTGAAGAAGGGCAGCTGCAGTAAAAACATTCTGGGAAAAAAAGAAAGAATAAAAAGAAAAGAGAAGGAGTTCACGCAGGCTGATTGAAAGGGAAGAAGAAAAGTCAAGAAAAAAGAAACCAAAAAAAAAGAATTGAAGAGGAGAAGGGAGGTGACGAGAAGGAAAAGAAAAGAGAGTTGACGGCGGAAAAAGAAGAAAACAAAAAGAAAGTCAAGAAAAAAAAACAAAAAGGAAGGGAAAAAAGGAAGTGGACAAATCTCCAAGGAAGAAAAAAAAAGTTGTAGTGCCAAAATTTGAGAAAAAGTGGCTTTTGATTTGGTAGTTTTCACGATTAAATTGTTGTGGATTAAAGTTGGGATTGGAGCGCTTCTGTGAGGGAGTTTTCTGAATTCTAAAGTTTAATTTTGTTTTCATTGTTTAAATTTATATGGTGTTCTTCCAAATTAAATATGCATAACTAATTTATTATTATACTACTAGGTTGACAAATTGGTGGCTGATTTTACGTAAATGAAGTGAGTTTCATGCTTCGGGTTATTTGTGATTAGTCTATGTGACAAGTTTAGATTAGTGAATGCATGTGATTTATTTTGGTCGAATAAATTACGTGAAAGTACACAATATTGGTTAATTATTTATTGTCATATTGTGCGATAATTGTCAAATTAAACTTGAAACATATGCTTACACATAAGGTAGGTAAAGAGTGGATTTATTGAACTTAATTATTAATGTAAGCGCGCACTTGAACGAGTCTCATGTTTACTTTGACATTAAATATAGGAAAATGCAGTTGGATTAGTTGAAACTTGGCTAGGTATAACTCGACATAAGGAGTTAGCCAACAATTCTGGGAGTACTAGACATAGAAAAGTAGAGCGTAAAAGTATCATCCTTAATCAGTTTTACCTTGGCATGTAAACTTGCATAAATTAAGGTAATTGAAATCTCTCTACTCATACTTTGGAGTATCCCTAATCCCTGTCTATCTTTCGTGATCTCAAGTGTTTAGAGTTTCATTTTTATTTAAGTTATTTCGTAATTATTTGTTTATATCAATTTCTTCTTATATTAAAAATCCAAAAACAAGTTTCATTTTTTTCGTTCAGAATTGTGTGCATAATAGTTTAGGTAGTCACACTTGAATCAACTCTAAAAACCAAACACTCCCTGTGGGATTTGATCATATTTTCACTTACACAACTACACTCGTATGCTTGCGGTAAAGTGAGTATTTTTAGATAATTTAACTTGGTTTTATGCTTAAATTCAATCATATGTAGACATTGCCAATTTTATAAACATTATGCAATTGTGTTTTAAAGGAAATGAAAATTTTATTTTTATTTCCATTTCAAAAATTTAATCGAAAATTGGAAATGAAAATTTCTAAATACATTCCAATTCCAAACTTTTAATCAGAATCGAAAATCGGCGATTCCATTTTTGATTACCGAATTGGATCGAAAAAATGGTAATTCGGAATGGAATAAAACAGGAAATCTATTTTCAATTTAAATTCGAAACGAAAATGGAGATGCCCATTTTCGATCAGAATTTCTGAGTAAGCACCCTTACTTCACTCCCCTCAAGATAGTAGCTTTTAACTGGCGACTACTGCAAGGAGGAATTCCAACTTTGGAAAATCTACAAAGAAGAAATGTGATTCAGCAAGGTGCTCAAAATCTGAATTGCAATTATGCTACAAAGACACTGAATCAATTGAGCATCTGTTTGCAGCATGCGATTGGACACATACATTATGAAAGTTGTTATACAAATGGCTAAATCAGAGCATCGTGCTTCATATACAGCCGGAGATCAACTAAAATTCGCATATGGCCATCAGTAGAAAGAGGAATGAGAAGAAATTCTGGAGATGAATATGGATGGTGATAAATTGGCAGATATGGCTTTACAGGATTAGAGTAATCTTTCAACAAGATTGAATTCATCTCAAGAAATCTTGGTGAGAATCCAAATCCAGACATTGGTAGTGATCAAAGCAAGAAGAAAGACAAATGTATACACGCTCACCGACTCGATGAGAAGACTTCTATCCGTTATGCTGTAAAAGAAAAGGAATTAAGTGCGCTAGGCCTTTATCACTAATGGGTATGAACCGCCCATTAGCCATTAAGGGACATGTATTCTTTAATTCTTGATTAATAAAAAATTTAACTAATTTTTTTTTATTGATTTATTCGACTTATTTTGATTATTCTATTTTCTACCTCAATACATGAACATGCATATCCAATCAAATCAAATTTAACCCAATTCGATCTTCTATGTTAGAAAAAAATCCCCACCCTCACCAAATTTCCTCCCACTCCCCAGTTGCGCCCCTACCATTACTACATAACACAGTCTTCCTTCTTTTGTGTCCAGTTTCACTTCGACGTGATTTGACAAGAAAAAGATGTTAGTCAGACAAGTTGGAGTCAGTGGAGCCACACATGATTGTTAGAAGAGTGAATTTGATGAATGAGAAATCTTTCTATTCAACTTTTTTTCCATCGTGTACATTGTCAGTTTTCTTATAGGAATGAAAAAGATCCAAATATGGTAGGGTTGGAGATAAGGGAAAGGATTTTTTTAATTGATCCTTTTCCTTTTACAACTTTTCTTTAATTAAACCTACCATATTTGGATTCTTCCTATAGTCAACACTCCCTCTCAAGTTGGATTTGGTCTACAACTCCTAACTTGCTTAATACATTGATAAATATGGGACCTGAAACTGCCTTTGTTAGGATGTCGGCTAGTTGATCTTCTGATCTGACGAAGGGAAGACTCAGGATTCCACCATCTAATTTTCTTTTATGAAGTGTCTATCAACCTCCACATGTTTTGTTCAATCACGCTGTACTGGGTTCTCTGAGATGCTTATTGCAGCTTTATTATCACGTCTCAATTGACTTGCTCCAGATATTGGGTATCCCAGTTCAACCAACAGTTTTCTCAACCATAAAATTTCAGATACTCCACGCGCTATTCCTCGAAATTCTGCTTCTGCGCTTGAAAGGGCAACTACTTTCTGCTTCTTGCTCTTCCAAGTTACAAGATTTCCCCCGATTAACATAAAGTAGCCAGCAGTAGATTTTCGATCGGCTGGATTACCTGCCGAATCTGCATCAGTGATCCGTGTATGTCGAGATGGTCATTTTTCTTAAAAAGAATGCTCTTTCCTGGATATCCTTTTAAGTATCGTTCTGTCTGAGGTTTATGCATAAACTGACTGATGACTCCTACTGCATAAGCTATATCTGGTCGAGTGTGAGTTAGATAGATTAATTTCCTGACCACTCGTTGATATCATTCTGCAAGCAAATCAAGTATATATTTTTTCTGTGAGATAAAAATTCCTTCTTTCTTTCTCTGAACTTCAATACCAATAAATTACTTTAGTTCCCCTATGTCTTTCATCTCAAATTCCTTGAATAGATTCTTTCGCAGTTCTGCCATCTCCTCTATATCATTTCCCGTGATTATGATATCGTCAACATATATAATCAAACAAGTAATCAATTCTCCCTTGGACTTGAGAAATAGGGTATGATTTGAATTACTTTGTTTGTATCCATATCTCCTCATCACAGAAGTAAATCTTCCAAACCATGCTCGCGGTGACTGCTTAAGCCCATACAGAGCTTTCTTTAATCGACATACCTCATGATCCTGAAATGAGTCTAAGAAAATAGGTGGACTTGTCATGTATACTTCTTCCTCAAGGTCCCCATGTAGGAAGGCATTCTTCATGTCAAATTGTTGCAATGGCCAATCCAGATTTGCGGCAATAGAGAATAATACCCGAATAGTATCGAGTTTTGTGACCGGAGAGAATGTCTCAGATTAATTGACTCCATATGTCTGAATATATCCCTTTCCTACTAATCTGGCCTTATATCTTTCAATCGTACCATAGGCTTTGTATTTCACTGTGAACACCCATCGATATCCTACTAGTTGTTTTCCAGCTGGTTGACTACACTTTTCTCATGTTCCATTTTTTTTCAAGAGCTTTCATTTCATCCTCCATTGCTTTCTACCATTCCTCATTCCTTTGGGCTTCCTGAACATTTCTTGGTATGATCACTAATCCATCCCTTTTAACCAGATTAGCACGTAGCTCATATTCGGGTATATACCTCTTCGGAGGTACCCCTTGTGTACTCCTGGGAGGTAGTATATACCTATCCCATACTTTTGTTTCCGGATCTACAAATGCAAGGTTAGGGGCATAAGAATTTACACTGGTATTCAGTTCAGAGGGACTTACCTCAACAAAACCGGGACCATGATCTGGGTGGATTTGATACGCTGGTATTCAGTTCCGGAGCTACAAATTCGCTCTGATACCATGTTAGAAGAGTGAATTTGATGATTGAGAAATCTTTCTATTCAACTTATGTTCCATCGTGTACATTGTCAGTTTCTTATAGGAATGAAAAAGATCCAAATATGGTAGGGTTGGAGATAAGGGAAATGATTTCTTTAATTGATCCTTTCCTTTTTTCAACTTTCCTTTAATTAAACCTACCATATTTGGATTCTTCCTATGGTCAACAATGATGACACCGAGTGGGGGTGGGGGTCCATGATCTGGGTGGATTCGTGGTGTTTGGAATTCCGACTTTCTGTCCAGTAATTTTCCTTCAGAACTGAACAGTTCAAGTAAGAGTAACCTGAGACCATTTTTGGGCAAAGAGCGGATGGGAGACGCGTGGGTGGGGATCAGAACTTTGAATTACCAACCTATTTAATTTTTATTTGCACATCACACATTGAAGCCCTAATGATTTTATTTTTAAATTATCCCCAAAAGACCTCATTCAATATTTATGATGTCCAACCTATTAAACACATTTTATTCTTGTTTTTTCCCGTGGGGGACAATTCAACACCCTCTCCTCATGTCCAACTGGGCATACCCTGTTGAAACTTGAATTTCACAGGCCCAACCCCATTTCTTTAGGGTTACTAAGGCTAACACAAACCCTATATCAGGGGCAAAACCACCTTAGAGCCAATAATCGGGGACCTTGTTGACACTTGAATTTCACAGGCCCAACCCTATTTCTTTAGGGTTACTAAAGCCAACACAAACCCCATATCAGGGGCAACCCCACCTTGGAGTCAATAATCGAGGACTCCACATGTCAGGCTACAAGCAATCCCCGTCTGATATCATCTTGAATTACCAACTCACTTAATTTTTATTTGGACACCATACATTGAATAATATTATCCATTGGGTCTAAACCTTAATGATTTTGTTCTTGAATTTTTATTCTTAAAAGGTTTCATTTAATATTTGTGGTGTCTAACTTATTAAACACACTTTTTATTCTTTTTTTTATTGTGTGGGACAATTCAACAAGAACAATTTTCTTGCTTCGAGACCATTTTTTGGTGAGGGGTAGGCATTTCATGTCTTTTTACATGAAAAGATGCTAGAAATAAAGAAACATATTAAAATTAAGACAATCATTAAAAATAATTTAAAAGGCAAACAAGCTTTACACATAGGACACATAGCATTCAACTCAACTTTACACATAGGACCATAGCATTCAATTTATCACATGCCTCATTAAACAAATTATCCTTAGTTGGTAGACAATCAAAGAAGCAACCTCCAAAATAGTACAATCAAATTAGGTGGCACCACCTAAACCCACTCTTCATGTTGCACCTGTACACTCGTATCTCCACACAGTGCAGTTGTTGAGAGAAAATTGCCAAGAATAGTATAGCGAAAATAAACAAAAAATTTCAATTTTTAAGAATATGTTAGGAGTACAAATAAGCAGAATTGAATATAGAAATAATAGCAACGAAAATAATACTAAAAAGAAGAATACCAAAATTTACGTGAAAAACTCATTCGATGTGAAAAGGTGCAAAAACACGGGATCTTTAAATCCAACAAAATTCAATATTACCAAAATATCAATAGTACAATAGCACATCACGGATTTTTAGCCCTTACAACACAATATGAAGGCACTAAAATCACAATACAATATCAAATGTGTAAAACACAAAAAAATGAGCAGCCTGTTCGAAATCCAATAACTCACGACCCAACCGTTGGAATTCAATATCCTTCAGACAGAATGTAGCTAGATGAGTCCTCTAACTTTAGGCAAAATGTTAGGCTGATCGAACCACGTTCAGACCTCCAAATACCAATAAAATCAGAACTACACAGTGCAACTTTTCTCTTCTATTTGGAGACATGAGTTTTATGACAAAACCTAGCTCGCACACATACAAACATAAGTATGTGTATTATATACCATTTTAGTATATTAATAAATGGGCTTAAACCATTTAAACATATTGGCGCTTCAAAAAATGCATAGCTGAAAATTCAATAAATCTCATCTCCATTGATCTCATTGGCCTTCCCGTATTAGTACATTCGCCACAACCATCTTCATCACCTACTACTAAATCTTCGAAAGCACGCAGTACCCCGACGCCAAAGTCATTTCCACACCCATACACCACCATCCACAAAATTTCCTAAATTATTTATCGTCGTATTTTTATTTGCATCAAAGCAAAAAAAACACGCACAATAACTCAGAACCCACCCACGAACACATCATTCCAAAATATTATTCCACACCCATCTCCCACTATCTCTGGTTAGTTTATTGTCAAACCAATCGGCCACCACTGTAATGTAAATCCCGCTACCAGATAGATGTTTGGGCACTTGGAACAACCTCCTATTAAAGTGGAATATCATAAGCTTATAGAACAAAGAATGAGATAAAATGTTTTCTTATTATTCATCGTGTAGTGTGTACATGGTTTTATACTAGGATAGTTCTTTCTAGGAAAGGGAAAACTAGGCAATCAAGGAAAGAATTGTATCAAATCAATTCTTTCCTTTTACAATTTAATTAGTCCTATAATTTTCCCTTTCCATGTTTAGCCATGTCAACATTCATCTTTTATAAACTTTAATTACAAAAGAAAGAAAAAAATCTCCCATAACACCGCAAGTGTGAGATTTTGGTCCACCCCCCATGGGCCATGGCCATGTCCCCTCTACTTGTGATGTCCCATTCTCGTCTTAAAACACCTCAATTAACAGGGATCATCTTCCGAACTAGGACCCGCATAAATTTATACACATCCTTCGATTCAAGTCATCTCACCATTTTCTTCTTATTGTCTGTCTGACTCTGCCCTCCATACATACAAGTACAACACTCCCACTCTATTCACACACTTATTTTTTCATTATCTCAAATACGAATGCTTTTTATGTTCAACTCTATCCAACTTGGGAAGCTTTGAGGGTTTTGTTCTAGTTTTATGGCCATTGGAGCATCCATGAACAGCCAAGACGACAGCAACTGCAAGCACCACGAGCATGAGCACGACTTAGTGATGCCCGGATTCCGATTCCACCCAACGGAGGAAGAGCTCGTGGAGTTTTACCTCCGCCGTAAGGTTGAGGGAAAACGTTTCATCGTCGAACTCATCACTTGCGTAGACCTTTATCGATACGACCCGTGGGAGCTTCCTGGTATATACTTTTTCCTTTTGGGGACGGCAGTGGGCAGCCGGAGATACATATGAAACTTGTAAAGCGAGACAATATATGGCAGGGACGGATATAGATTTCCGGGTTCAGAAAGGGAGGAAAAAGCTGAGGGAGACCGGAGAGCGATGCTTCAAAAAAAGTTCAAATTAAGAACAGATTTTCTTACAAAAATGGTCCATTTTTTTTTGGTAATTAAAAAAAATGGTCCCTTTTGTAATGAATGAGCTTCTTTTTTTTTGTTCCATGTTTAATTTCAGGCCTGGCCGCCATAGGTGAGAAAGAATGGTATTTCTATGTCCCTAGAGATCGGAAGTACAGAAGCGGCGACCGGCCGAATCGTGTGACAACTTCCGGCTACTGGAAGGCAACCGGAGCGGATCGAATGATCAAAACTGAGACTCTGCGATCAATTGGACTCAAGAAAACACTGGTATTCTATTCTGGTAAAGCTCCAAAAGGGATCAGAACAAGTTGGATCATGCATGAATATCGACTGCCACAACACGATACGGAGCGGCTGCAGAAGGTTTGGAACTGCTGTAAATATTTATTTGAAATATCGGAGTGTGTTTGCAAAATTAAAACAGCTTAATCTAAGCATTTTGAAGAAGTTGCTTGACTGCAATTTCTCTAGAAGCGTTTATGGCAACTTAAAATAGAGAAGTAGAAGAATAGAGACGTAGAATCAAAAACTGAAATAGAGATTGTTGAATTGGAAGCTTGTGCTAAGTGTTGCCGTATAGATAGGGCAATTTAAAGCATTCCACAAAAGTATGATAAGAAATTGCTTTAAACCAGTTTCTTGCCAAGTGCTCCGGATTCTTCAACAAGCAGAAGCAGAATAAATAAATTACCGTAGAGAAACTGTGTAAATCAGACCTTTAGACAACTTGTTAAATGTTGTTCAAAATACACGAGATGTGCATGAAACTTTAAATTCTAATCTAACCCTGTTTTACTTCCCCATTCTCTTATCAGGCTGAACTTTCTCTCTGCCGAGTGTATAAAAGAGCTGTAGTCGAGGATCACCGGAATCGCTCTCGTTCTTTCCCGGCCAAATCCTCATGGTCGTCGTCTTCAAGAGTCTCCCAGTCACAACCGCGGCAAGTTCAGCGGGAGCCGACAACAAACCAATCCGCTGAGGTCATTCAAGCAAGCTATGGCGAATCTTCGGAGCAAAATGATGGAAAAATCATTGAAACAAGCCCGAGTAGCAGCCCAGATATGGGAACTTTCGTTGCCCTCTCACACCACAACTCCTCCTACTCTTTCAATCCATTGGGACAAATTGTTGCTGCTTCACCACAGGTCATTGATGACCTTCACAAGATAGTCAATAATTACTCACAGCAACAAAGACAACCTGCTGTTCCTTCGACAAATGAAGATTCTAGTAACAACAATCTAGTCGCGCATTGGCCAGGTCAGCAGACGCCATTTCTGGCGATAAACGTCATCCCGGCATCGCTGCCGGCCGCCTTTTCTGACAGGTTCGGGGAGTGGAATGGCATTTCAGATGCTAGCAAAAACTACACCGGCTTCTCAAGTAATTAACATTCTTTATTACGTCTTGTGCGCAGATAATGATGTCCTCTTAAGAACCTGGTTCGCGCTAATAATGTACATTGAGTTACGTTTTTTGCTCTATTTAGACTCTCAAATCAGTTAGGTTCTCGTAGATCGCTTTGTACGGATGAGCATAATATGTTGGTGAGGCTTATACGTTTTATGACTTTATAAAATTCTGAGATTCATGCTCCGATTACCTTTCTAGTAGGCCAAGTTACTATTATAAAACACCTTTGGTTCAAAGAAACAAAAAGTTCGTTTTTTTATGTTAACAAGTCAATGGTTGTTTTTACTTTTATGATTCTAAACTACTAGCACACTTTTATAGTCTCTTAATTTCTTTTTAGAGGTCAAAGTACGACTGAGTACATCTCAGGCTCCCCAGACCCTGTCTAAAGGCGGTATATACTTGGTATGTTTGGTTTGGTTTGATTTAGCACACTTTTATACTGAGGGAGGTTTCGGGAAAACTAATTCCCAAGAAAGTGTCAATTTTTGAATGGGAGGTTGTTACGAATCAAAGTGAACTTTCAACGCATGAGGTGATCCACAATATCCAACTTTTTTTTAAAGGTTTTGATTCAAACCAATGTCATAACTTTTTTTTGGGTAATTAAACAATGTCATAACTATCAACCTCCTTTTTTCTTTTATTTTATTACTACTCGGCATTCTTTGGGTGAATATCAAACCACATACAGATTAGGATCCTGGCCTTGGCCTTCAGCCAGACTGATACATACAATAAAGGGAAAAGAAAAGCAATGGTAGTGATAGTATCCAGAGATTTTGGTAATCCATGACCTAAAACAGTTACTTGCCTTTGATCCCACAATGGAAATTGAGTCGTAGGATCTGTCAGTAAAAGATATACTCAGGTTGGCCACCTCCACTCCGAATCTGTCCACAATAATAAACTTGCAGACTGTATTTTGTGTAAAAAGGTGCCTGAAAATGAACAACATTTAATTATTTTTTTATTTGAAAATTTAATTATTTATTGAAATGTGGCTTTCGCCAAAACAATTACATTGAATAGTATGTTACCGGACCCGAGTTCCTATATAAACATAATACATAATTGGGGATCCTAATGTCAGTCCCCTAACAAAAAAAATTGTATCTAGAGTGTTATATGTTGTTGGCCATATCCAATTGGATATTTTTTGTCCTCTCCAAGATATGCTCTAGGTTCAGTAGTATACTATTGAATAAGTTATTGCCGGGTATATTTACCACAATAGATTAGGTAAGATGGATTTACATGTTTTTGATCATTTCATAAACTTTAGCATTCCCAAATGTAGCTGGTAGTGTTGCAGCGGGCTATAGCTCCCCACGTAATGGTAGCAAGGTCAATTGTATAGATCCTACCATAGTTTGTATACTTGCTCACACTCAAAAAATATGTGTCGCAAAGTTTCATGTCTCTCTTGGCAGAAAGCATAGCCAGGGGCAGGCAGTTGTGTTGTTCGAACTCCCCGTGTGTGTAGTTTGTTAAATATTGTAATTCTATGGTGGAGCATTCGCCAAATGAATGCCTGTATGAACTTCAGCTAGCCATTGCTCCAACTATTGGCCAGTACAGACTTCCACTGCAAAAGAGTTCCCACAAAATGTGTTAGTTCATTGTAAGTAGTTCTTACTGTATAAATGTCGTATTCCAAATTTAGCCACCAACTCCAGACATCCTTCGCTTCTGAGAAATGACCACACCTACAATGGTAGATTCAAAAATAGTATAGGGCGACGCTTCTGCCATAACTAGACTAGTTGTTCGCTTTTCGGACATACTTTTGTAGCAACTAGTTATCTTTTGTGTGTGTAATTAATGCTTTTTATTAGCTTACTGTTATCATAAAATTGCTGGATAAAAGCTATGATGCCAGCTTTCATCGTTTGCCATCGACACTTGATGAAATAGAAATTTAATCCATTAGGTGCCGGGCTTTTGTTTGAAGCACAAAACCAAACTATCTTCCTAATTTCTTCTTTAGTGAATGGCAAGGTTAGAAAACCATTGTCATTCTCATTGAGATGTTAAGCATCAGGGTGGAGAGTAGGAACCGATCATAAAAATCCAATTTATAATTATTCTTGAAATGTTCTTTTATCCTATCTTTTACCTCTTTTAATTCCTCAAGTAAATCGACCGTTTATATGCAAACCTTGTAGTTGGTTTTCTAATCCTGCCATGGTAGAACTTTGTGTTTCCCTTACCATCTTTTAGCCACAATGTTCTATATTTTTGGTACAAGATTTGGTCTTGTCTCTATTGTAGAACTTCGAGTCCCCTTTTTCCTCATTTTGTTGCCCTAATTCTAGCTCAATTTAATTTCTACTTTCGACAATTTCCTCTCTTGATGCTATTGACTGCTACTTATGCTCTATTTCTTTGTCCACATGTTAGATAGTATTTTTATTCCAACTTTGAAGGGTTGACATTAGGGTTCTAAATTTTTCTTGCAATATATACTTATTATAGCCGACGATCGCACTATTGTCCCATAAAGTTTTAACAAGAGTTTAAATAATTTCACTTCATTCTAGCAGTTCAACGTACGAAATCGGGTTACTCCCAAGCCGACTATCTCTTATTTTAGTTATTGGCCGATGATATGACGTTTTATGTTCGAGAGACATTTGATGAAGATTTGGTCATTTCAAGATCCATTCAGGCAAGAGCAAAAATTGATCTAGTCGCTTATTTGTCTATGTGTAACGGTGTCTCTACAGTGGAATATCTACAAGCTTAGTTTGCCTTACAAATTGGTCAAAATCTATCATTTTACAGGTAGGAGAGCTTTGCTGAGGTTTTTGGTCTTCCACATTCCTTACTGCATTGAAATCTCCCCATAAGCACCATGGACCATTTGGTTCCTATTGCAATATTGCGAGGAGGTCAGACCATAGTTACTTCTTTACTGGTAGTTTACATGGAGAATATATATTCAAGATCGTGATCTTCCATTTATTTGGTCCCAATCGTCCTACCAGGGCTAGGAATCCATGTGCTTCCCAGCTGCTATTCAGTTCAAAGTGATCGGGATTCCAGATACAGAGCAGCTTTCCAGAATATCTTGTTGCATTTTTTGTCCGCCAATCGAATCTATTGGTTGGACAGATCTCTTGGCAGTCACCAACTATGATTGAGTTTGATTTGGTTTCTGAATATATAACAGTTGTATCTTGTGTTTTTGAATCATATTCTTTATATCTCGCCTGCTCTGCCTATCCCCTAATCCCCATACATTGTAGGTTTTAATATTCACGTGGGCAGCTTGCATTCCTCCTTGGCCTCATCCTATTGTCTGAGCAACATTGTGTTACTGCGATGCCGGACTTCTAGTTGTTATATAACTGTTGAGAGCTCTACTGTTGACATATTAGATTTCTTACCTATTTCCTCACCAACTCTAATATTTTTTTTTTTGATTCATGCTGCATATTCATGCAATCAATATTTTCAAAAAATAAAGAGTTAAGCGATTGTTTTGCTAACTTGGTTGCACATTTGGCCTCCCATCACTTCAGCTCAGCTTTCTTAGTGTTGGGATTTATTGGGCTCCCAACTATGTGTTTTTTTGATGGCCCAATATGTTTAAATGGTTTAAGCCCATTTAGTAATATACCTGGAGGGTATATAAGACACATACT
>JAOWBN010129419.1:0-19104 GCA_028565015.1 Pinguicula moranensis
AACACTACCTCTTTTAAAAATAAGAAGAAGTAGTAGAAGAAGTAGAAGAAGAAGTAGAAGAAGGCTTGCGCAAAACATGGCCTTAATTAGGGAATTAAATAATTATTCATTAATTATTTAATTTATTTAATTTATTAATTAATTTTAAACCCTATTCCACTCTATAAATTAGACACGTTAGACACCTATTTTGACACAAAATTATTAACAATTCTCATGTGCTAGAACCCAGAATAAATACAGTGTTATCTCGAATTGTTGTCTAATCATCTCCGAATGAGATATTTGAGTTTGGGGATTGTACGGAGACTCTGATGGTCTTCTGGTTCGTGACATAATCATTCGAAAAAGCTACGATTTTATATGCTTCCACTTTAAAAGTACAAATTCATTGTCGGATTCAATTATTTATACATAGTTATTGCACGACACAATCTATATACCAGAAGTTCGATGTTGTTTAGTTCCAGTAGTTTCCGTATTGCAACTCGGTTTCTCATTTAATTTCCGTCCTAGAGGACTAGACATTGAGTACGGTGATGATGTATTTGGTCACGACTCATACAAATATATTTTTGTGATTTGGATGATATTTATGATAATTTCAATAGTTCATCCCTTCCTCTAGTTTTCAACGTAGATAACACTTCTGAATCTGTTAAGTGGCATGCTAGACTTGCTCATATTAGCCAAGATAGGTAAATAGACTTGTTATAGGTTAAATAGACTTGCTAAATGCGGCCTATTAAACCAACTCACTAAGGCTAAAGTCTATGTGTGTGAACCTTGCTTAGAGCTTCAAATCCAATGGATCTAATTCATTCCGATATTTGCTAACTCATGAATATAAAAACACGCCATGGGCTTGTTACTTCATCACCTTCATAGATGACTACTTGTATCTTCATTACGCGTATCTGTCGTCTCATCCTTATGAAGCGCTTGATGTGTTCAAACGCTACATACCGAAGTAGAGAACTAGTTGACCGAAAAGTTCAGATTTTTCGAATCGACCGCGGTCACGATTACCTTTATGATATATTCAAAGTATATTGTGATGAAAACAACATACTCCTTATACTCCACAAAAAACGGTATTGCAGAACGTAGGAATTGCACCATTCTTGACATGGTTACGTCAATGATGGCACTATTCAGTTTTGGAGAGATGCGTTGCTCACGGCAACATACATCCTCACCAGAGTACCAAGTAAAAGTGTGTCCACCAATTCGTATGAGTTATAGAATGGATGGAAGCCAATTTTGGACCATATGCAACCATGGGATTCAGTGGGCTATGTACACAACCCAACCCAAACCATCGCCATGACAAACTTGGACCAAGAGTAACCCAAAGGGTGTTCATTCGATACCCTGAACATTCCAAAAGACATGTGATCTTCGGCGAACATCCGAATGGGGACATGACTGAATTAGACAATTGAAAAGTTGAATTTCTAGAGGATCAGTTTCCAACTATCGGAGAAATAAAGAAGGATGGTCAATTGTATGAGTTGCAACAAGACTTGCTACTATCTCTTGGTGAGGGGTAGAGTATGTCTCGTCAATTCACCTAGGATAGTGCAATCTCACTTATTTAAAGTGAGAACTTGTCAAACAAAGAGGGCCAATATGAAAGAGAGGTAAGTCCTCAACCTTTCAGACCTAGGAATGAGATTGGTTCTCAATATCTAGGCCATGACGATGTGACTATGAGCCTCACAAACCAGAGGATTAGTGGGAGCAACAAGGACAATTTAACCACGAGCCCAACAAACCAGAAGGTTAGTGGGACCAACCCTTCTCACACCGTCATCCCCACGAACCAAAGAGCCAGTGTGATTAGATCCTCAACCAGGCAAGTATAAGATCCTGAAATCCGAAAGAGTGAGCACGAAATAATTTCTTGATTTTACTTTCATAGGAACTTGTTGATCTCACATATCGCCGAAAATTAATTGGTTACAAGTAGGTATTCAAGGTGAAACGCTGTGCAGATGGATCAATCGAAAAATTCAAAGCTCGATTCATGGCAAAATGTTTCATCCAAATCGAGGGTGGGGACTATGAAGAGATATTTTCTTCTGTTGTGATAATTGTCTCTATTCACTTACTTCTGACCCTGGTTGCTTATTTGGATCTAGAATTATTCCAAATGGACGTAAAGATTGACTTTCTCAATGGAACACTTAAGGAAGAGATTTATATGGACCAACATGTTGGATTTATTTCAGCAGGTCAAGATGACAAAGTGCGTCATCTTAAAACATCCATATATGATCTTAAACAGTCTTTTTTATTGTGGTACTTCAAATTTCATGAAGCCATTACTTCGTTTGGCTTTACCATGATTTATGAAGACCAATGTGTGTATGTCCTAACGACAAAGAAATGAATCATGTTTTTTCCTTATATGTCGAGGACATACTACTGACTGGAATATAATGGAAATGATAAACGCTACTAAGCAGTGGTTATCTTCCGTCTTTGAGATGAAAGATATGGGTGAAGTTGGGTATGTCCTAGGTGTGGAGATAACCAGAAAACGTTCTAAGAAGATGTTGGGTCTGTCCCAACAAGCATATATAAATAAAAAATTTGAACGGTTCGGATGAACTACTCCAAAAACTTTGACAACACGTTCATTAGGGGTGCTCAAAATACCGATCGGTATTTGGTTACCGTACCGAATAACCAATTAAATTTGGTTATTCGGTATTTCAATAATGGTATCGGTATGCGAATGTGATACCGATTATTAATCCATAAGGTATCAATTTTACCGTTTAGTGTTTATTTGGTATTCGGTATTCAGTGCTTATTCGGTAATACCAATTGTTATTCGGTAAAATAGGCCAAATTAAAAAAAATATATATATAAAAAATGGTATTCGTTATACCGAATACTGCAATACCAATTTTTTTTGGTTTTTTGGTTCGAAATCGATTTGATTTTCCGAATACTGAATTTTTCTGTTCGGTACGGTATTAGCGAATACGATCGGTAATACGGAATAAGCACCCCTATTTTTATAGGGTTCTAACGCTAAGTCTCGATCAATGCCCAAGCACAGACAAAGAAAAGGAACAAACGAGCATTGTCCTCTATGTTAGTGCCATAAGGATCTTGATGTACGCCATGTTATGTACACAATCGGATATCTACTTCGCGGTTGGATTGGTGAGTCATTACCAAAGCAACTCAAAGCCTGTTCATTGGCAAGTAATCAATAAGATCTTTCGTTACCTTCGTGGAAAGGCCGATCTATTCCTATGTTACCAAGAGAGAGACTTACGTTTAAAATGATTCATGGATGCCGATTGGGGAGGTGATTTGGATGAGTCCAAGTCAACCTATGGATATACTTTCATCCTTGGTGGATGAACCGCATTTTGGTGCAACAAGAAGTAAAACTGCATTGCTTTGTCAACTTTGAAAAGCAAAATATATCGCGTGTAGCGTAGCCATGCAAGAGGCACTCTGACTTAAAATTTTTATACAGTACCTTAATTTGACTCTAAGGCCCGATGATCCTATAGAGATGAACAATGACAATACTACAACAATTTAGTTTGCTAGGGATCCAAAATTCTATAGAAAAACAAAGCACATCCAGGGACGTTACCACTTTATTCGAAATGCTGTCAACAAAGGGGATATCAATATCAACTATATTTCTACTGACAAGATGATCATTGATCCAATGATCAAAACCAATCCTAAAATGTGTTTAGAGTTCATGTCATGCGTCTAGAATTACGTGGGGTTTGATCATATCTTGTAGAAATAACGACTTGTTTTTATAACTTTTGATTATGGTGTTTTACATTCATCGAGTATTTTTGGTTTATGCAATCAATTGATTAGGTACAAGAAATGCCACATGGCATTGTGCAGCATGAAAGATGAGATTGGTGTATGTTCTGAACAATCTCTTCAGTATGTCTGAAATGAGATTTTAAGTGAATTAAATGTAAATTGTCTGAGTTTTTACATTAAAGCCTTAATACCGAATGTAGAGGATAAAGACTCAGTGTATTTATACAAGGCTACAAATCAAATGGCATAAGTAAGCGACATTCTTAGGTAAGTGAGAGTTATGCCATAACACACAAATCGTACTATGTGTTCGACAAAACGACCGTTGTGAAAATGACCAAAAAAATCCACTGATTATCATTGTGTGATCACACGGACATACATTTGTCCACTTAGACGTTACTCTTTGACTTGGATGGTCACTAGTTTTTTAAGGAACAATCTGTCTAGCTTCACCATATTTGTCATGACGTTTACATTAAGTATGTAATCAAATATTGGATAGCTTAAAGGAATTTGTAGCTACCGGTGATACGAAAAGGATTGGGGTATCGTTACTTTGAAGGTGTCACATTAGTTAGATGATGACTTAATGTGACACTACTGGTTATTTTTTGGTCACATGACTCACTTCTCGTATGAAGCGTCGGAAGATTTTAATAAACTGTATTTTGTCATACGGCTTGTGTAATTGAGCGGGAGTTGTTGGCCAAAATGGTCCAATTAGTTAATTAGGGTAATTAAGTAATTATTCATTAATTATTTAATTCATAGTTAAGTAATTATTCGTTAATTATTTAATTTATTAATTAATTCTAAATTCTAATCCACTCTAAAAATAAGCCGTGTTAGACACATCATTATTCACAATTCTCATGTGCCGAGAACTCAGAACAAATACAATATTCTACCGAATTATAGTCTATTCATCCCTGAAGGAAATATTTGAGTTTATGGATTATACTGAGACTCTGGTAGCCTCATGATTTGTGATATAATCATTCGAAAAGACTACAATTCTATACGCTTCAACATTAAGGATACTGATTCGTTGTCGTATTCAATTATTTATTAGATTTGTTCTACAAATCTATAAACCGAATTTTCATTCCTCCTAGTCTTGAAGCAGCATCGCTTTGGTCATAACCAAATTATAAAAATTATACACTCCCGTAGGCTACTCCAGAGTTACTGAGTACATGGACAGTGGCAGAAGTTCACATGATTTGTAAAGTTTTACTTTGCCATTTCTTCTAGGATGTTGTTCAAAATTTCACCCATTGCTAAAACTCACACCCATTATAAACTTAAGAGGGATTGGGGTGTTTTGCGCCCCCTTATGCTTATAATTGGATTATAAGAACTTTTTTTGAAAAAATGAAGAGTTATTTTTTGAAAAAAGGTGCTTATAATTGGATTATAATTTTAAGAAGGCTGCGCAAAACAGGGCTATAGTTGAAGTCTAAACGTAACTCAACTCAAGGTTTTCCAATGGCCATAAGAACACAACTAAACATAGCGCAAGGTTATCAACATAAAGTTGAAGCCTGAACCTTGATGTCTCAAATTCTTAGCATAACATAAGTCTTTACAACAATGAGTTAATATCTTCAAAAGCAAACTAAACACATCAAACTGGAAGGAATTGTACTGATGTCATAAAACAAACATAAGTTTGAAGTCTGAAAATGCAATGTGCAAAAAATCAAAACAAAACATAACCTGAATCTTCCATACCACAAACTCTGTAGGGTCATTGAGGAGGTGTTTTACCAAATTAAGTTGTTGCTCATATCCAAGGGATGGAAATCCTCCAGGATCTCGAATAAATACAACATTCTTCTCATTTGCTTCAGTGTTGGAACCTGCCTAGACATCCAGCATCTTCGAACTCTTCAACACTAAGACCCCTAAGTTAGAGATGTTTTCTGTAGATTTCTCGTAGAAACTGTCTTGGGAGGCAATTACACTAGTATTTTTCTTCTTGGTGGACCAGGAACCAGGATTAAGAGTAGACGGTTGTGAGAAGGATGCCTTCTCAACTCGTTCTGGCAACTTCTCAGCCGAATCTGTACTATTGTACTTCATTCTCATCACAGGACAAGTAAGTCTCGACCAATGTTTCTTTGTCAGACTTATAAAAAAAAAGTTTCTTTGTCAGCTATTGCCATTGAACAAACTACCTTGTGCTCGGTATTTCCCAAAGATCTCACACCAGGCGTTGTAGCGGTCAACCATTGGTGTGTGTATCCGGGTCAATTGCTATCCCACTTTGACTAACAAATTCATTCAAAATGGCCCATTGATTCCTCCATATATGAATATTATTCTCGGTGTTTTTCTCTTGATCGTGCTTCCCTTGACCAGCTCTCGTATCCTTGTTGCAAACCTTGGATACTAGTTCCCGACATGCAGTGATCATTATTTTCTCCTCGTCATGGGTGAAGTAGAGTTTTTTCACGAGGGAACTCTATTTGGGTTTCTTGTACGAAGACGCCTTCCAGTTCTTGACGGGCTTTTGAAAAATTTCTTTCCCTTCTTCTTCAGTCTCAGCCTCAGGGTATCCATGTGGGCGTGCTTAGGGTCCCCCATGTACTTAGACTAATCAGGGCTTTCGTTTTCCCCACTCCTCATCCTATGTCACATTAGAAAAACATAGTAATACATAATCGTAGATTTTAAAAGAATAGATATCTTGTGCAAATAAGGTTCACATAAATATAGTCACAACTAAACTTGAACAAGTTAACATCAATAAGATAACACAAACGAATGTTCAAACAGATTAAACCATCCAACAATCTCAAAAACAACACCAACAACCCTATATCACCCCTCTAGTGATATAGGTAAAAACTGAGCTTCATTATGTGTTACCCACAGTTCAGTTGCCATGTCATCATGCTTTTGAGTCCATTATGGTGAAGATTGAGGAGTCTGAATATATTGATCGTACTCATCGAATGGAGCAAGTTGTAACTCCTTCATTGTCACCCCACTAACCAGCAATGGATCATTCGGTGTGGTGTTCATAATGAAGTTATGGAGCAGAGAACACACTAGCATTATTCCTAACTGTTTCTTAATGGGGTAAAACGTGGGACTCCGCAACACCACAAATCGATTCTTTAGAATGTCAAATGCTCTCTCCATGATATTTCAAGCAAATACATGCCGTATATTAAAGATTTCTTGCAGGTTATGTGTGCTCCTATGTCTGGGCCCCATTTCTTGAAGTAATATCTAGTGCAACTATATGGTGTGAGGAATTCCTCGCAATTCATGTACCTAACGTCAGACAAGTAGTAACAACCTGCCTGAATCATATTAAAGATCAACATAGTTTAAGATCTCACTTATTGTAATCAGAATAAAAAAAAACAATTTACATACCCTTAGGCACCTTGAGGCCTGTGATCCGACTCAAAGCATCCCTCAGTTGCTTCCCAACCAGCAAACATGTACAAAAATTTGCCATTAGTGACACAAACTCCAAGGGCGTTGGTGGCCAATGCACCTTTCCTACTCCTGTACTGGGACTAGTCTTCAGGAAGTGCATGGATTGGTATGTAGGTCTCATCTAGAGCACCCAAGCATCCCTTGTACACGATTATCAGGAAATGTTACACTCATTCATTGACGTTCTAGTTCATCTTTTAAATTCAAGCAATCCTCTAAGGAGTACCCATGATCTTTGTGGAACTGGCAATGGCGCTCAGGATGCTTTCTGTTGTTACTGGGTTTCATTTCTTTTGGGGATATTAAGAGTCCGCTAGATCCGATGGCTCTTAGATATCATTCCGGGGAGCTTGAAGTGTATGTTATTTGGTGTATTTTTGCCACTTAGAGGCTTCATCAATTTTTTTGATAGGGATGGAGAATGGCTTCTTTCTCCGCTTCTCTTCTGGTCGCCATAGCCTTCGAGGTACTCGGGATTTGAGAGGAGTCATTTCTCCTCGGGGTGGTCCCACCATTTCTGCCAGGCGAATATGTCTCCCACAAATCTCACTCAATTTTTCATGGGTAGATTGAGGGTCGTCAATCAAGGCGGCCGTTATAGGTCCATACTGGAGTCTTGGAGTAATGCATTAATCTGCAAAGGGAGAGTTAATCTCGATGTATCAGTACATGCCTGGTTAAATCGTTGCAAGTAATCACGCAATGATTCTTCATTTTTTGGAAGTTTGGTTTCAAAAGGTGTACGGGTGCTTGATCTACTCATTGTTGAGTGGCAAAGGCTTGCGAGAATTGGCTCGTCAACTCGTTGAAACTCTAGATAGATTCTTTAGGAAGGGATAAGAACCAATCTTGTACGGCACCTGTTAAGGTTAGGATGAATACCCTACAGGCAACTGCCTCTGATAGAGACGTCATCTCCGTATGTAACGAAAAGGATTTAATATGTTGTCTAGGATCTGGAATATTTTTGGAAGGCGATCAAGCGTGGCTGGTTTAAGGGCCGTGACTTCTTGCAGTATGCTTTTGCAAAAGGCTTTACTCAAAGTCACCATGAGTTGGGAGGTGAGAGGTGTGCGCGTTGGAGGATGGATGTCTCTACCTTAGAATTGGGTAAACATGTTTTTAATGTCATTATGGATTTTACTTCTAAATTTCAACATTAAACGCGCGAGGTTGGCATCCATCATCAAGGGTGGGCCGGATGAACCTGGGGCCACGGGGGGCGACAGATTGAGCGAAAGGCCCCCGTGATTGAGTCGTGGTTGGTCGTTGGTATTTTTAGGTCATGAACTGGTGGCGCCTTCCTCCATTGGATACGGTGGATATTTTTTATTGTGTTTCTCACAGACGGCGCCAAACTGGTACGGTTGGATTTGTACCTGCTATATTAAAATATTTCTAGGATACGAAATAAATGTTCAAAAATTAAATAACAAGATATAAAGAAGGTCACGAGTAGAATTAATATAAAAGTGGAATTTCGGAAAACTCATGAAAATAAATAATCTCCGGGGTCAGAGGCCACACTTTGGGGCCAAATTATTCCTTATCCAAATTTCACTTATTCCCCCGTTGTTGTAGGCAAATAGGTAGAATAATAAAAGAAGAATATTGATAGAATTCTTGTATCCATTTATCCGAAAAAAGGGGGTCACCCTTTCGTACCGTAGGATCCCTTAAACCGAAGTTAAAGACAAGAATTTATTACAATTATTTTCTATATATTTTATACTTTTTCTCCTCAATTTTCCCTCCCTTTCTTTGTTGGTGGAAGACCATTTTATAGGGAGAGGATTGGGGCACTTGTCTTCTTCCATTTGCCGACTTCATGAAAGGTTTTGATGGGTGATTGCCTTGTAACTAGGTGAGGTGTCCCTTATTTTAATGTAGGATTTCTCACATGCTCAATTGAGGTGGGCATTTTCATTGGTTGTGCAAGAGGTGGGCATTTTTGTGGGTTTTGGACTTTATTCCACGTCCTGGGCCTATGCAGAAGATGGGCTTGGAAGGCGTGTATTTGTTGGACTGGGATAAATTGGGTTATACCACTTACTCCCTCCGCCCTTAGTTTTTTTTTTTTATAAGCCAAACCCTCTGCCCTTAGTTGATTTTTAAAAAGAATTCGGTTACATTTTTTTCTAGCTTCTGATCTTCCAAATTGCATCTTTTCGGTCAGGCACTTATTTTTTCTTCTTACGAAATCTCTGTAGCGATGTTGTGTTCTCCGGAGAAGTTGAGCATTTTTATTAATTTGGCCTTTATGGCCCCTAGCTTAGTTCTTGGGATCCCTTTTGCTAGTTGGGTTTGAATGGACCTATATTCAGATGTAGATGCATGTGTAACATATATCCCACTTTTTTTACTGTCCGATTGTTGATGGGTTGGATTGAAAGCCTTTTCTCCTTTTTCTTTTTGGTCGTTCGGCTGTTGATAGGTCGGACTTATAAGTTTTTTTTTCTTTGGGCCGCCCGACCGTTGATGGGTCGGACTTGTAAGCCTTTTTTTCATTGGGTCATCCGACCGTTTATGGGTTGGACTTGTAAGCCTTTTTTTTTCTTTGGGCCGCCTGACCGTTGATTGATTGGACTTATAAGCCCTTTTTTTAGGCCGCCCGACCGTTGATATGGAGTATTGGCCGACTTCATCGCAGAGACCACCCGTACATCTAACCAAGAAATACCATGAAACTCCTTGTAGATGGATCAACCGCCACCCTACGGGGCAGAGCATGAATAGTATTAAAGGAAAATGGAGGAGAAATAATTCAGATTTTGGTTCTTTTAGATTTTTCGGTCACAAATAATATGGCAGAATATGAGGCCTGATCCTAGAGCTCAAGGTAGCCAAGCAACAAGGAATCAAGTACGTTATAACCTACACCGATTCTCAACTCGTCTTCGAACAATACATTGGGTCCTATGAGGCTCACGAAGCAACAATGATCAAATATTTAAAAGCACCCAGAAGTCTCACTCAAAAGTTCTCACATTTCGAATTAAGCTAAATCCCACGCACAAAAAATACAAGCGCTGACGCCTTATCCAAGTTTGGCACCTGGCTCGAAGCTAAAGATAAGAAAGCAATACAAATATTCATTCAAAAGAAGTCAGCAATAGCTGAACCACCCTCGAATAAAATTGCCATGACGTTCAACCAGGCTAATTGGACAACACCACTTCTCCAATACCTAAAGGAGGGAACATTACCTTCTGAAAAATGGAAGCCCATCAAATACAGACTCGAGCCTCAAGATTCGTTCTCATAGATGGCGAGCTATACAAACGAAGTCTTGAAGGGCCTTTCTCGGATGCACCGTTCCCCTTCTCATACTACCTTTAATAAAAGAAGTACATGAAGGAGAAGGAGCGAATCACATTGAAGGATGAGCCCTGGTCACCAAAATTCGTCTTCATGATTTCTATTGGCCCACCATGTTAAGTGATGTGCTCAGTTATGATCACCAATGCGGAAAGTGTCAAAGATATGAAAATTGGTCATCTCACCCCATCATCCTCATGGCAGGAGTATCCGCGATTTGTCCCTTCGAAACTTCAGGGATCGATATCGTCAGACCTCTCCCCCTGCCTTAGGATAGCGGCGTTTTATCATTTTTGACACACAACACTTCACTAAATAGGCAGTAGCCAAAATTACGAAAAAAGTAATCATTCGATTCCTCTGGAGAAACACAGTTTGCCGATTGAACAAAGGCATTGTGATTACCTAGAAATAACTCTATCGTCTATCATTGCACTCGGTGTCCACGGGCTTTAGGATGGCTAGGAATTTGTCCTTCAGTTTGATCACGGTGCTTAGCACCTCATGGAAGACCACACTTATTGTTTGATCGTTCTTTTGAAAATCTGTTTGAAGTGTATTATTCTTCGGGTGATGACTAATGTACGAAAAACAATTGCGGTCTTTTCATGAACTGAAATGTACTGATCATCCTTTATGCCATCCTCGACTTTCAAGACCCTACAAAGCTCTGTGAATGTTATCTTATGCATCCTGAGATTGTGAAAACAATCTCGGTTGTTCCTTTGGGTTAGTCTTTCCAAAAAATGTCATTTGTTCAGATATCTTATCAAGAATCAAGTACTTAGGTTGGACATTGCACTTATGTTTCCATTGTGCTTTCCACTCCTCTTACCTCACCAATACGATAAGGACCAACACAATAATCCTCAACATATTGAAGAAGGCAAATAATTGTCTAGGGTCCATGAGTTTAATTACTGTTATGTATAACGTAACATACGTTAAATTAGCTCACGGCTTCATTAGGCTATGAAACAGAAAATTCAAAAACATTACCTGTAAACTAAAACTTTAATACAACATGCATTTTTAGTTTATGTAATAGAAAACCCAAACATGCGAAAAAACAGACAAAACATCCATAAATATAGGAAACCTCAACAGTAAGCAACACTGAAATACAACATTTTGACACAAATCATAGCATAATCGAAATATGGTACACTTTACCCGAACACAACCGCAAAAACTTCAGAAATGGTGTAAAACATACCTCAATACCAACATATAGCCGGACCCACTTGCATGCAAGCACATCAACCTAACAAAAATCTAATTCCCTAAGCCACACACCATATAACACTAGTACGGATGACAGTAAAGAACATTTGTGCCGAAAGCCTTTTAAATAACAAAAACCTAAGCGATACAACCATAGTTCGGGTAAATCTTCTAAAAAACTCTCACGTCTAACAAACATGCAAACGAAAACATGTATTCACACCACTGATCGTGTAATATGAGACAAATTTAAAAGAAATCTACCCTTTTCATTGAGATATGCGTCTGACTGCAATTGTTTATCCATGGAAGTCCAATTCTTCGCGAAATCGTTACTGCATGGAGGAACACAACATACAGCTAAGAACCTGCAAGAAGGAATCCGGGTGCTAAAACTATCAATAATGCAAAATCAGCAAAAAATTGAAGAACAAAGACGAGTTCATAAATGCGAGAGGAGAAGTTAAATGCGGCAAGCGGGGAGTTTAGGGAAGTGCAAAAATGGATATGAGTGAATGATAGATAAGGGGTGTCATTTTGTTGTAAATAATGATGAAAGGAAGGTTGACAAGGAAGAGGGATGACCGGATTACTTGACACATTTTCAATCTAGACATTGATACTTGGATTGAAGATGTGTGTGTATAACATCAATATTCATCCAATTATCACATTTTTAACTCGCTACTAAATTTGCCCTAAGATAACTAATGAGTTGACTTAGAGATGGACGTAGCCATGCTCATTCAATTTTCTTATTCAATTTTTATCGGGTTCAATATTGAAAAATTATGCTCATATCAGCTTTTAATTTTGGATATTAAAAATTGGATTGAGTTAGTTCTTGTTCGGATTCGGTTCAGGTTTGTTTTTATCTTTATTATAGTTGTATATTTTGAATTAAGAGTCTTCTCATGTAAATAGACTTACATAAATCAAAAGAGGGTCTAATGCTTATAATCTAATTTATCATACAATAATAATCACATAAATACAAATCTTGTGTTATGACACAAACATTAACAAAAAATAAATACTCGCATTAACAAATAAAAATAATGAATAATAGAGTTATTTAACGATTAAAATCTGAGAAGCATGATAAAAGTACTAGAATCATGACATTAAAAATAAAATAGAAACAGTTACTAAAAAATTACAATCTTGCAAGCTCATTATTTACTGTGAGACGTTAATATATCAAAAATCAAGGGCAAGTGGCTTGATGAAGGAGACGTTAATACTAAGTATTTTCAACTCCTACCTGAATCAAAATAGAAGGTACAGTAACATCCAAGGCCTCTATTTCAATGATCACTGGAGGGATACAGTTATGGAGGTCAAAGAGGGGCTGAGACAATACTTTCAACATCATTTTCTTTGACATGAATATTCTAGCAAAAAGAAGTTTAACAAAGGAACAAAATCTTATGCTTATTGCCTGTTGTGTTTTATATTTGTAGTGGGCTTAGCCCAAGCAGAAGAGTATATATAAACTCTTGTAAGTTGGAATACCTAATACAATGATATTTGCTATTCTCTCTAAATTCAATATGGTATCAAAGTAGAAAACCCAGCCGTCGTTCACCGTTGGTCGCCACTGCCGCCCGCTGCCGCTGCAAAGGGTACTGCTAGAACCGCCTCGTCCTCCCCGTCACACTAGTCCAAGCCATTTTTTAAATTCAGTATGAATCTGGCAAGATCTGACTTTTTCAGCCGCGATTTTTGAACTTTTCCGGCAATTTCCATCCCCATCCGACCGCTTCAGCTCCGGCAAGTACCACCGTTGGACTCGCACTATTGAGCTTGTCCCGGGGGGCCCACCACCACTGTTCGGAAAATAGATGGTAGGGTTTGCTCCCCTCTGTGTACTCATGCTATTGGTTCGTTGATATGAATTGTGGATTGTTATTTTTGCGTAGTTTTGAGGTGTTTGTCACTTATGCTTTTTCAATGGAGTTGGTAGTATGTGCTTGATGCACCGCTCTGGGTTCAAAGGCGCATATAGTGTGATGTGTGGAAGATTGAAGTTTATTTTTTTGGATTATTGATTGCGATTGTGCTTGGAGTCTCTTGCGATGATAGAAAGAAGTACCAGTGAGAAAGCAGGGTTGGAGGCATTGAGTACGCTCAACCTTGAGACCCTGAAAGTTATGATTGGCTTGGTTCAGGGTTTGAGTGCATATTCTTCTGTGGGGCAACTGAAACTAGATCTTCCACCTATTGACTTGAAACTTGATGGTCAGACGACCTACTTTAACTGGGCACTACGGGTTGAGAGGGCCCTAGAAAGCAAGGAATTACGTGGTTTTCTAAAAGAAAAATAGTACAGTGATGCGGCGAACCCTTTTAAGTGGAAGGCCACACGTGCCACTTTATGTGTGTGCTTATTAAATTCGATGACTCTTGAGATCTCCTCTTTAGTGGAGAATCTCAAGGTTGTGAGGGATATGTGGACACGATTGAAGAAAGATTATTCTGGTACTGAGAATCAGTTGAGAAAATTTCAGATCCGATTATAGATAGATGCCGAGACACATAGGGGCAGACCTATGTAGAAGTACACTATTTGTCTACGACGATTATGGGCATATTTGGAGCACTTTTATCCCCTAGCGGGCTGTTCTACCGGCTGCCCCTATCGGAAGGTTCAGGAAGAAGAAAAGACGATGAAATTTTTGTAAGATGCGGACCCAATCTATCATACACGATGATCGATCTTGCTGGGTCAACAAACTATTCCCCCTCTGAATGAGGCCATTGTTGCGATGTTATAGGAGGAGACTTGACTTCAACTACATGAGACTGAGCCCGCCGTAGGATCTAGGCCTAAAGCTTTAGTCACTGTTGGTCATCCATAGACTGAGACTCGCAGTTATTATCAGTGTGGTGAGCCTGTACATTTGACGGAGGCTTGTCCCCAGCCGAGAAGAGATCGAGACTTTAGATGGAGGGGACGTGGTAGAGGCAGTCGGAGAGGTGGAGTACGTTGGGCCTATCATACCCACCTAACTGTGGTTACTGAGGAGGATGAACTCGAAAGAGCAAGAGAATATCTGCCACCCTACCAGATGCGTCTGGTAATGTTGCTCTACACTCAGTTGTGCGAGGTACGTCTGATTTTCTTGCACTTGCATCATTTCCCACTGCTGGCTCCTCAGATTGGATTTGCGATCTTGGAGCATCCAAACACATGATAGGTTATTCTAGGGAGTTCAACACCTATACTTCTCTAGAAATCATGTCTAGTGTTAAGATTGCTGATGGCCCTAATTGAACAATGGTTGGAAAGGGTACAATGCGATGCATTGACACTCTAACGCTATCCAAAATTTTGCATACCCCTTCATTTTCAGTTAACCTTCTCTCCATCACTGCTATTATTATTAACTTAAATTTTCGTGTTGTTTTTTATATTCCAGAGGTGATCTTCTAGGAGAAGGGGTTCGACCGGGTTCTTGGGACTGGGAGACGACGTGATGGACTGTGGTACCTGGATAGAAAGAGCATGGACTCTGTCCCTTTCATTGATGACAAGGAAATTTGAGAGGGAAAAGAGGATTGTGGCAGACCTGTTGCTTAACTGTAGACGCTTAGGTCACACCTCTTTTTCCCTTATGAGTCGTTTATATCCTCTTTCTTTTGCAAAAATTAATAAGGACAGCTTGTGAGTTTGGTAAGCATACCAGAAGCTGCTATATTAGCTCTGGTCATAGACGCTTTCAATTGTTTGATCTAGTACATTCTGATGTTTGGGGGTCTTGCCCTATTTCGACAGTTAATGGATTTTGTTATTTCGTGACTTTTATTGATTGCTGCTCTTGAGTTACTTGGTTATACATGATGAAAGATAAGAGTGAGGTTTTTGCCTGCTTTAAGGATTTTCACAAGGAGATTCAGACTCAGTTGGGTGCAGTTGTGATGGTTTTGAGCTTGGATAATGGCATGGAATATACGAATCAATCATTTACAAATTATCTATCATTACATGGGATTAGACATCAGACTACATGTCCTTACACACCACAACAGAATGGGATTGCAGAGAGAAAAAATTGCCACCTTATTGAGATTGCGAGGAGCATGATGATATCCATGATGTCCCAAAGCATTTATAGGGACGAGCAGTTATGACAATAGCTTATTTGATAAATCGAGTACCCTCCTAAGTACTGGAGTGGATATCTCCGTTTCAGGTACTGACTGGCACCAGGGGAGATGGTTGGAACTGCGAACATTCGGTTGTGTATGCTTTGTGAAGGATAATCGACCTGAAGTCGGTAAGTTGGATCCATGAGCAATTAAGTGTGTCTATGTGAAATACTCGATTAATCGAAAGGGTTATATTTGTCGAAATCCGATCGAGCGACGACCATTTGTCAGTATGGATGTTACATTTCGAGAGTTTGAGCCTTACTTCACCCGAGGGAAAACCCCACCAATCGAGGACTCACCTACATGTGGGCGAGATGGGGAGTTTATGGAGTGAAGAGGAGAGTGGCATGGGAGGTGAGACACTGATAGTGACTGTAGGGTCAATTCCTTGCTCTTGCCCTGCTCGAGACACAAATGGTTTTGAGGAGATGAGTCTAAGTGATATTGATACTCCAGAGCTGCGCTACAGGTATCACAAAAGAGGAGATGATACTGAGATGCGAGCACTTATCCCATGTCCCGATGCTCGATTGACTCTAACTCCGGAGATAGTTGCAGCATCTACTATAGATCACTCAGCACCCACATGTGACATTATTCCTTTCCACCATTCTCCTTTACCTTACCGTTAGGGTGAACTACCTGTGTTAATGCGGGGGTTCCACCTAAGCATTACAAATTTCCATATGATATTGCTCATCATATATCTTCCTCTCATATATCACCAAGCCAAGATGCCTTTATTACTTCTTTGGATAGTGTTTTTGTGTCTAAGTGTTGGCAAGTTGCAAAGGAGGATCCAAAGTGGAAAATTGTGATGATAGAAAAGTTGGAGGCCTTTGTGAAGAATAAAACCCAGGAACTTGTATCACTGCAATCTGAGAAGAAGACTGTTGGGTGCAAGTGGGAGTTTACTGTGAAGCATAACCCAGAGGGAGCAGTAGAGCGATACAAGACCCGATTGGTGGCAAAGGGTTATAGCCAAACTTATGACATTGATTATGATGAGACTTTTGCACCAGACGCCAAGATGAATACTGTCAGGACCTTGGTCTCCATAGCAGCTAACAAAGGATGTAATTTGTATTAGCTCGATGTGAAGAATGCATTCCTCCATGGTGATCTACTCGAGGAGGTGTACATGGACATCCCTCCAGGCTTTGGCACTGCTCAGACAGTAGAAAAGGTTTGTAAACTCAAGAGGTGTTTATATGGTCTAAAGCAAGCTCTAAGAGCATGGTTCGACAGATTCAAGAGGGCTAAGGTAGGCATGGGATATCACTAGACCAATGTCGACCATACTTTCTTTCTAAGGCACATAGGAGATCATACTGATGCAAATCAAATAGACCTATTTATTCCTTATGATTTTACACTTGTTATAATTATAAATGACTCATTTTGTTAATCTTTATTGAAAAAATGACATGATTTTCTTTTGAGTTATTTTATGAATTTTTAGGAAAATTCATTGAAGAAATAATATTTTGGGCGACTTGCATTTATTGGACTACAAAACAATTGATTGGTCCAAGAAACCAAAAGAAAAAAAAAGCCCTACGGAGAAGAGGTTTTAAAAGGAGGAAAAAAAAGTGAAGAAATAGGGCAGCCGCACGCGGGAAGAAAAGTGACGCGAAAGTTACGAAGGAAGAAAATAAAATGGCTGGAAAAAAAGAATTGAAGGTGATTGAGTGGTGACCGAGAGGTCAACCACAGAAGAGAAAAAACAGCGACAAAAAAGTTCAAAAGAAGGAAGGGAGCCGCACAGAACAGAGTAGGAAAGATTAATTCACGCAACAGCAGAAGGAAGAAAGAAATAGAATTGAAGGGGGGAGCAAAGACAAAAGAAAAAGGAAACGAGAAGATTGGAGAGTTAACGTAGCAGAATTTTGAAAGAAAAGAAAGGAGACTAAAAAAAGAAAAAAAAGTTGGAAGAATTGAGGGGGAAGTTGACGTGAAGAAGGAGAAGAAAGAAGGAGAGGGGAAAAAAAGCTATCGCGGAAAAATTTCCTGTTTGATTTGGAAGTTCTCACCACCTAAAGATTGTGAATTAAAGCTTGGATTGGACTGCTTCTTTAGGGGAATTTTCTACATTCTTAAGTTTTAATTATATTTTCATTATTTAAATTTATGTGGTGGTGTTCCAAATTAAATATGTATAGCTAATTTATTTTTATGCTCCTAGGTTGACAGATGGGTGACTGATTGTTTTGTAGATTAATGTGCGTTTCATGTCTTGGATTATTTGTGATTAGTCTCTTTGGCAAATTAAATTAGTAAATGCATGTGAATTTTGGCCAAATAAATTAAGTGAAAATACACAATATTGGTTAATTCTTTATTGCCATATTGTGCGATAATTGTCAAATAGAACTTGAAACCTATGATTAGACATAAGGTAGGTAGAAAGTGGATTTCTTGCCCTTAATTGTTAATGTGAGCACGCACCTGAATGAGTCTCATGTTTATTTTGACATTAAGTGTAGGAAGATGAAGATGAGTTAGTTGAAACTTGGCTAGGTATAACTCGACAGAGGGAGATAGCCAATAATTCTAGGAGTACTAGACATAGGAAACTAGAGCGTAAAAGCATCATTCCTAATCAGTTTAACCTTGGCATGCAAACTTGCATAAATTGAGAAAATTGAAGTCATCCTAGTCATACTTAGGAGTATCCTTTAATTCCTGTCTATCTTCCCGTTATCTCAAGTGCTTAGAGTTTCATTCTTAGTTAATTCATTCATAGTTAAGTTATTGCATAATTCTTTGTTTATCTTAATGTCTTTTTATATTAAAAATCCAAAAATAATTTTCATCATTATATATTCATTTGTTTGAATTGTGTGCATAATAGTTTAAGTAGTCACACTTGAAACAACTCTTAACACCAAACACTCATTATGGGATTCGACCCTATTTTTACTTACACAACTACACCCGTATGCTTGCGGTAAATTGAGTGTTCTTAAATAATTTAACTTGGTTTTGGGCATAAAATCATTATACCTAAAAAAACATCAAGTTTTTGGCACCGTTGCCAGGGAGTGGCACGGTTGTTTTTAGTTGCTAGAAAGTGTGATTTTAGTTATTTTTATTTTTTCTATTTTTTTAGGGAATGCATGCAAACC
>JAOWBN010129530.1:0-19101 GCA_028565015.1 Pinguicula moranensis
AATATTTGATTCATCCACAGAAATGCAAATATAGATAAAACGAAATATCATTTACGAAAATGGATTTGACGGTTGCGACGAGCTCGCAGAATCAAAGGTTCTGGCTTCCCGGCTCCGGCGGGCTCCGACGGCGGTGCGTGGTGGTCTGACGACTCGTGATATAGCCATGGAAAGCTCTCGACGGCGCGATTTCAATGGCCGTGGTCCCCGGCGCCGGCGGTGGTGGACGCGCCGTGAATCGAGCAACACCATCCCAAAGCCCTAGCCATTCGCGGCGGTTTTTACTGCGAAATCGGCCGGCGACGGCCATTTTCGGCCTGGGTCAGCTACGGTTCGGAACACGAGGGCTCAGGCGGTTGTCTCACGTGGCGGCAGCGGCAGACGGGTGGCGGTCAACGACGGTTTAGAGAGATTTGTATATCTTGAAACTCATGTTTTTTCGCCGAAAACTCGTGTTTTTGCTCCGATACCAAGTAGAAACTTGAGATTTGTATATCTTGAATGAATCTTACAACGTTTTACACCTCAATTTATAGGCTCCAAAGCTAAAACATCTTTAATGCAAGGTTGGCTAGTTGTTGGCTACTTTTCCCTTTTTTCCTCACTTGGCTGCTGATTTTCTTCTTTGGCTGCTACATTTGTCAAGATTTGCTGCTTGTTTTGACTCTTTGTTTAACACTACTGCACCATATTGCGTCTGTCCTCCTTTGTGAAAATCCTTGAAACATGCAAGCACATCACTCTTGTTTTTCATTAAATACAACCCTGTAACACGGGTGCAGCAATCAATGAAGGATACAAAGTAACGAAATCCATTGAATGTTGTTGTTGAACAGGGCCCTCATACATCCGAATGTATCAAATCAAAAACACACAAACTCCGACCACCAGAGCTAACATAAGAGCTTCTGGTATGCTTGCCCAACTCACAAGCATCACAAACTAACTTTCCTTTATTCACTGTAGTAAATAGGCGAGGATAAAGTCGACTCATAGTTAAGAAAGAGGGATGACCTAATCGTCTATGATGGAGCATTAGGTCTTCCACAGTGCTGTCTTCTCCAGTTCTCTCCATGATGGATGAAAGGGCTGAGTCTAATCCTTTCCGATCCATATACCACAAGCCACTACGCCATGTCCCAGTCCCAAGTACCCTGCCTGTCTTTTTCTCCCGGAAGATCACCTGAGGTATATCAAACAATACAGTACAATTTAATTGGTTAATAATGGCATTTATGGAGAGGAGGTTAACGGGAAATGAAGGAGCATGCAAAACTTTGGACAAGTCAAAGTGTTGGTACAATGCATTGTACCTTACCCGCTACTGGCCAATTAGTGCCATCGGTTGTCTTAACACTCAACGGATTTGCTAAAGGAGTATAGGAGTTGAACTCCCTAGCAGCACCCGTCACGTGTCTAGAAGCTCCGGAGTCAATGATCCAATATGACGAGCCATCAGTAGGAAAGGATGCCAGGGCTAGTGAATCATACATACCTGTAAAACTTGAGGCCAAAGAAACGTTAATAGAGAAGTCAGATGAGGTAGGTGTATCAGTGCATATCCTCACGTTTTTTAGTTTCCTCTGGAGTACGTCAAAGAATGCTCGATCCTCCTCAATGGTCACAATATTCCACATATTCTCCTCATCATCAGCATCCACCATCAAGTTGGTGCGATAGCCTCCTCGGCCACCATCCCTAAAACCACCTCTCCTACCTTTACGAGCTCTACCTCTACCACCAAATCTACCTCTACCTCCAGAATCTCTCTCACAGGATATCTTCGGACAAGATTTCATTAAGCGGCCAACCACCCTACACTGATAACAACTGCGAGTCTCCCCCTGGACCCCAGGTACCCGACAACTAGCAGTAGATAATGCCTTCGCACCTGAAACTATACTTAGCGTAGAGTGTATCTTTATCTCACTCTCCGCTTGAATCATAGCTGCAATAGCCTCATCCAGTGATGAAATCTTGTCCTGGG
Organism: Pinguicula moranensis; assembly: GCA_028565015.1. Lineage (NCBI taxonomy): Eukaryota > Viridiplantae > Streptophyta > Magnoliopsida > Lamiales > Lentibulariaceae > Pinguicula > Pinguicula moranensis. The sequence continues at coordinate 1,988 of JAOWBN010129530.1, forward strand.
ATAATAAAACTGATCTCCTCGAGTGAAAGATCGAATTCAGATCCTTCAAGAATTTCATGGTCCTTTCCATCTCAAAACGTTATCGCATTTTATATTTTGAGTAAATACAGCTAGACAATGGGTTGTAATGGTCCATCTCAGCCCACAATCGCTTCAAGCAAATAGAATATTCCTGAATAGACTTCACCCCTGGACCTCATCTAGTTTTCAGTTCCGGAATAGGTGGTCTTCCGACTAACCTACATCGCACTCACCGAGTTAAGATTAACCCACATCCACAGTAGAAGCAATAGATGCAGTCATCGAGTTCAAAAATCAGATACATAGCTGAGCATGAGTAACTTTCCACTCTGTAGTGAAAGAGATGCCACTCCTTGATTCATACTCCCTCAGGAAGCCGTCCAGGGGTCGCCCTACTAAGATGGTCTCAATCCTACGAGACCAGCTATGATATGTAGTCGATCCATCAAGTTTCAAATCGATCGGTGGAAGATCAAGTTTGATCGGAGCAGCGGCAGGGACAATGGCCAAGGTTGAGGTATTCGCTCCCGTTATGAGCCCAACCAAGACTCTGAGCACCTCACGATTGAGATTCTTCAGGACCTTCAATCCTTATTTAACCACACTGTCGCATGTCCCTGACATTCCTCACACAGTAGCTCAAATCACAATTGATCAAAGTAATAACACCACCCACATAACAGAATCACATGAAAATTCACATGTCTCAACCATTAGCAATATACAATCCACAAACAACATCAATAATGCCAACTTGGATTTCCAAGTTTAGGCAAATACGATAAATCCAATCAAATAATTCATCATATCCGATAAAAACACCAATATATATTAAACATAACGAAATCAATTAAAACCGATTGGACAGTTGTGACGAGCAAACCCAGACAAAATTCTAACTCTGAGCTCCAATGGTGGCAGCGGCGCTGGTGACATGAGACCTACGTGCAGAAAGCTCTTATCACGACGATCGCAATGGCTATGGTTTCAAGTGATTCTAACACTAGACGCGCCCGAAAATGATGAAAAACCACCACAAGTCACATTTTCGGCGATGGTGCATGGCAGCACGTGGTGGCCAGAAAAACGTCGGGTATTGAGCAAATCTGATAGATGAGAAGATGGGCTACGTTTTGGGACCGGTTCTGGCATCAGAGGAGCAGTAACGGCGCCGAAATCGGGGCTAAAGTGGCGGAGACAAAATGTGTATTAGGGTTTGAAAAACTTTCTCTGATACCAAATTGTAAATTGAAAACGGGAACAACTCTTTTGTATTAAATCTTCTTACTTCTTGTTACACTGATTCCTCCTCATTTTATAGAGGAGGTTTTATGACTGCTTTAATACAAACGCATGCATGCGTAGACAAAGAAGAAAAGAGGCTGCTAAACGTTTTGTTTGTCGGGTGTGTTGCCTTGCAACATTTATTTCATTGCTCCAACATGGATGCTAATGTTGACTTTGGGTGCCAACACCTTTAGGGAGCAGACGAGGCACATTATGCCAAGGGGGGACAAGATCTAAATTGAAAACTGTCCCGGCACCAAAATACGTGATAAAAAAAACTCTGGGAGAATTGAGAAGAGCTACGTAGAGATGGTGCGTCTGGAGAGGAAACATAAGGAACCTGTAAGGACGGTCGTTGCTTGTAATAAGAAAAAGGTGAATATTATCTTTAATACCACCAAAAAGTTTGCAGAATGGCTGAAGCATAGTCGAATGGGGACATTGAATGATAGAGATGGATGGGAGGAGTTACAAACGGAACTAAAGAAAAGACGTTACTAAGAATTTATTGAGAGTTATGGTGGGTGGATAGATTTGACAAAAGGAGCAAATAGAAAAGCAAGACATTACTGGTAAGCGAATTTACAGGTTTTCATGAATGCAGTTTTACATGAGTTATATTTACATTTATAGACTGAAATTTCATTGCATCCAAACTCTAATGGTAGCCTGTCCCTCCTAATGTGTCATGTAATTGTCTGTCCTGATGTTTTGTAGCCATCCTGGAAAAGTAGATCAAAGGAATGTGCCGTCTTTCCTGGTGTGTCATGTAACTGACTGTTTTGATGTATTGTAGCCGCCTGGGAGAGCTGAACAGATGGGGATGTTGTTTTCTTACCTTCTGGAGACTGAGGAGAGCCAGGAGGTGTTATGTGCACTTTGTCAATAATGGTAGGTTGTTTTGTCCAAACACCACTTGCAAGCTAAGCATGAGAAGAAAGACTACATAAAGTTTGGTGCTGCTCCAAAAAAATTTAAACAGATCATGAGCCAGACTCTTGATAAAGAGATCCGTAGTTTGAAATTGTGATTAAATAAATTGCAGGCAAAGAGTACCGGCCAGAACTTGTTCGCGAATAAAATGATAATCTAGCTCCATGTGCTTGGCCTGCTTATGGGCAACTGGTTTGGTTCTTAAGAAGACAGCACTAGTATTGTCACAAAGGAGTACCAACGGATTGGATAATGAAATATCGAGATCCTAGAGCAAATGTGTAAGCCAAAGAACGTCAGCAGAAATCATGCCGAGGGCACGATACTCAGATTCACAACTAGAACAAGAGATAGTGTTCTAAGAGATCAAAATCTGGCCAAGAAAAATGGTAAAGTCAGAAGTAGAGCGGCGAGTGTCAGGACAACCAACTCAATCAACATCAAAGTAGGCAACCACAGAACTAATATTTGAGGAAGCATGAAGCCGGAGACCCATCAAGAGAGTACCTTTCATGTATTGAAGAAACCTTTTAATTGCCTGAAGATGCAACTGAGTAGGAGCATGCATATATTGACTGACAGAGTTGACAATATAGAAATATATGGACAAATGATGGTAAGATACTGAAGGGAACCAACTAGAAAGCGATACATAGATGGATCACTGAGAGGGTCACCATCTGAGGTGAGATGTTCGGAAACCATCATGGGTGAGTTGACAGATTTACTGTCCAGAAGACGAACACGAATACGAACATCCCAAGCATACTTCAGCTTGCTTATGAATAACTCATCATATGTAACATAAGCTTCATATTATCCAGAGGAAGTATGTAAAGTGGGTATGGATGTAGTAGTGCGAGTAGGTTCAAGAAATGTAGATGGCAAGGTTAGTGAGAGAGGGAAGATGAGAGAAATTTTGAAAAGGAAAACAAGTTTCATCAAATTGAGCATGTCTGAAAATGTACAAATGGGAGAAAGTGAGGTCAAGGCAGTGAAAACCTTTGTGAGTGGAACTATAACCGAGGAAGACACAAGGAAGGCTATGAAGAGAAAAGTTTTGTGGAGTATAATTATGTAAGCAAGGAAAAACACGACAAACCAAAAAAATGAAAATAAGTATATGTAGTAGATGATTTATATAGTAACTCAAAAAGAGATATACCTGACAGGAGAAGTGATGACAACTAGTTGATGATGTAGGCCGCACAACTGAATGCATCAACCTAGTAGATGAGGGGAGTATGAGTGAAAAAGGACAATGATGCTCATTTATAGTTTAGCGACACTTAAGCTAGAAACAATAGATGCTTGTAGTTGACAAGTAAATCGGATTGACCCGCATAGAGATCACCACATTGTCAATGAATGATACTCTAAAGAATAGTGGGTGTAAGTGATCCTTAGACTTGAGATCACCATATAGAAATCTTGAGTATGAATGCTATTATTTGATTCTATTCGGAGTTACACCGTAAATGGGTAATAATGGGTAGTCTTGGGAATGGTTTGAAGTATGGAAAGATTATGAGTGATCAATAAAGAATTAACCACTCCTAAAATGTTAGGAGAAGATATTCCAATGGCCACTTGTAAGAAGTCATATTAGCCTTTGCAAAGCACAAGTGTGTAGTAGCTGCTCCAGGATGTGCTTCAATACTTATTGGTCAGTCTTGATGAAAAAAAGTTTGTCCTTGTAAATAACCTGTCCATTTTTTAACTGTCAATACCATTGCTAAAAATTCTTTTTCATATGCGAATAGCATTTGGTGTTTGGGCCCGAAGGCTCTGCTGAATCAGGCAAGAGGGCGTTCATTCTAGTTTAGAACGGTTCCAATGTCACGATCACTGGCATCAGCCTCAATGGTGATGGATTGTGAGAAGTATGGAAGGCACAAGATAGGGGCCTTAATCATAGTTTGCTTGAGCTGTGATGTGAATTTTATGTATAACGAATTTAAGTACAAAACAAGTTAAATTACCTAAAACACTCAATTTACCGTAGGCATACAAGTGTAGTTGTGTAAGTGAAAATAGGGTCGAATCCCACAGGGAGTGTTGGGTGTTAAGAGTTAATTCAAACGTGACTACCTAAACTATTATGCACACAATTCACACAAATGAACATAAAAAGATGAAACTTATTTTTAGATTTTTAATATAAGAAGACATTGATATAAACGAAGAATTGCAAAATAACCTAACTACCAACGAAATTCTAAACACTTGAAATCACGAGAAGATAGACAGGGATTGGAGGATACTCCTAAGTATGACTAGAGTGACTTCAATTACCTCAATTTATGCAACATTACATGCCAGGTTAAACTGATTAGGGATGGTGTTTTTACGCTCTAGTTTCCTATGTCTGGTACTCCTAGAATCGTTGGCTAACTCCCTCTGTCGAGTTATACCTAGCCAAGTTTTAACTAACGCAACTACATCTTCCAACACATAATGTCAAAGTAATCAGGAGACTCATTCATGTGCATATTCACATTAACAATTAAGCATAAAAAATCTACTTTTTACCTGCCTTATGTCTAAGTGTAGGTCTCAAGTTCCCTTCAACAATTATTGCACAATATGGTAATAAAGAGTTAACCAATATTGTGTATTACCATGTAATTCAATTGGCCAGAAACCACATGCATTCACTAGTTTTGCTTGTCAAAGAGACTAATCACAAATAACCCAAAACACGAACTCACATTTATTTCCATAAAATTAGTCACACATCTGTCAACTTAGGAGTATAACAATAAATTAGATATGCATATTTAATTTGGAACAACATCACATAAATTTAAACGAAGAAAATATAATTAAAAGTTAAGAATTCAGAAAAGTTCCTTAAAGAAGCAATCTAACCCTACCTTTAATCCACAACAATCTGGTGGTGAAAACTACAAAATCAAAAGGCCACTTTTTCCTCCGTTTGGCACTGCATTTCTCTTCCTCTCACTACTATTTTTTTCTTTTTCTCCGCACTTTTGTTTTTCAGCAATTGAGAGTAACCCTCTTCTTTTTCCAACAGCCAAGAGCAACTCTTCAAAAATCAAGTTGCCTCCTCTCTCAAGAAATTAGCAACTTCCAAAAAAAGCAACCCTCTCTGGTTTTTGGAAGCAATCCAGATGTATTTATCTTCAGAATTCTTCTTTTTCCTGCGGTAGCCCTCTCTTAAGAAATAAGCAACTTCCCAAAAAATAGCAGCCAACCACCCCTCTTCTCTCCTGATTCTTTTCTCTTGTGGTATCCCTCTGTGGTTTTTGGAAGCAATCCAAAAAAAAATCAGAATTTTTCTTTTTCCTGAGGCAGCCCTCTCTTCATTTCTTTGTCTAGATTTTTCTTCTTTTAAATCCCAAACCTTCAGGGTATTTTTCCTTTGGGCAATCAACATTTTTATCCATTTTGAATTCTAGGCCCAATTCTCCTTTTGCATTATAGGATTGGTGAATGAAAGTGGCCTAAATCTCTTTTCTTTTAAATAAATTCCCTAAAAATTCGTAAAACAACTCAAGTTAAAATCATGCTATTTTTCAATAAAGTTACCAAAATAAGTCATTTATAATTATTTACAAGTGTAGAATCATAGGGAAGAAATAGGTTCATTTGATTTGCATCAAACACCCCAAAATTAAACTATTGTTCATCCTCGAACAAGTACAAATTTAGCACATACGAGCAAGATTCTACACATCTAAAGGGACTCATTCTAGGACCCCACAACAAGTATCACACATAACCCATAATGAGGAATGGGACTTCCCTATTGTTTTTCACAAACCAACAAACCAAAGTCTTTAGAACTCAAGTATGTGCAAGTTATTACTATGTGCGATCGGTCAATTGCGGTTTAAGAAAAATGCATGTGTCAAAGTCTCAAACCATCATTATTGATTTTCCTCAAACATCCACAATTGGCCACCACTCAATATTGTTCATACAAACTCACAACATTGGGAAAATTCAGACAATTAAGTAGTTCAACGCAACCTTTTCATACCTTGCACCAAAGTACCTTATAGTCATAGACAATTAAATACACAAATCAAAGGGACTTTCAGAGGGTTTGAATGGGGCTAGGGTCAAGGTAGGATAAAATATGGAAAAAGTGGGCTAAAATGCCAACAAACCATCAATAGAAATGCACACTACCAAGTAAGAACTCTCCCCAAGTATATGGTGAAATCTCAAACAAAATTCCTCCATCGGCCCCTATTTTTTTGGGCAATCACTCTTTACTTTTCCACCCCAAACTTGAGATTTTCAATGTAAGCACATAAGCTTCTTTCCCATATTTTCTTCTTTTGAGAGATTGACTAAGGATTCTTTTTTATTTTTTATTTTTTTCGAATGGGAAAAGGCTTTAAAATCACATTTGTATATATGTTTTTCTCAAGTATCACCCAAAAAAACTCATATAAGTCAGCCTTATACACCCTCATTTTACCTTGCAATATGCATCAACAACCAAATTTATTAGCAGGGTCAAAAGAAGGCTCAAATGATGGATATTAGCTTATATAAATGGCTTTCAATAAAATATAGGCAGTTTGGATCAATTGGGCTCACTAGAGGATAAAACAATGGGTAAGGATATATATATATATAAATTAGGCCAATAGTGGTTTTACCTAGTGCCCTTCTCATACTTTGTACAAAAAAAAATCATATAACTTTAAGATGACATTCAATGTAAGGAGAATTAGCATACGTTGACCGGCACACTCAAAATGAAAGAGGCGAGATCATTTTAATTTCTGAATAGGCTATAAGTTCTCACCTTTTTGTACTGGAGCTTTTTGTGGCCAAAGTGTACATTCTCATCAAATCAAGAAATCAGACTAAGACATAATTTTGGTAAGTATAAAAATCGCAATAGACTCAAAAGGTCACGAACACATACTAAAGTAACACGTGAGTAGGTTAAAGGAAAGCTAAGTACTCAAGGTCATTCCCCCTTCCAACATCTAGGGTTTTAATGATACAAATCATGTAAGCAACAAGAGACAGATTCACACAGGAGTTCCCACATTGTGCAAAGCTATGCGGAATATTAAAAAAAAATATAGCACATCCAAGCATTGCAATACCAAAATAAAGTCTATCACACAGCATCACATATCATGAAATGTAGCATACAGCGAAGTTATGCAACACCCCAAACTTAAATCATGCATTATCCTCAATGCAAGAAAATAAAACAAGGTTAAGGGTAAAGCGAAACTTTCCTGGTTCAAGAAAATAAGAATAGTGTGGCATGTGTGATTTGGAAGCATGATCTGGCCGCTCTGAGCTGACCGGGGTCTTAAAAGTTGAATGTTAGCCACCACCTAATTATTTCTGCAAGACAAACAAATACCCGGTTTAAAGCAAAAATATATCAAGGGAAAGAACTGAGCTCAAAGAAAACCCTTGACTTATTAAAATCAACATGCATAAAAAAATTAAAAGCAAAGCAAACTCTTTGGGTCGTATTAGCTGTACTAAATGTCCCAAGAATGGAGATTGAGTACTTGGTCCTCCTTATGCGAGCTATTACCCCCAAAGTGGTAGGGATGGGTTGCCTCCCAACAAGCGCCTTAGTTTTATGTCGCTGGCTCGACAAGATGGTAGACTTTAAGAGTCGGGGTCCACCAAGGGAAGACAAGTCTTCCTATATAGTGCATTTTTTATGTCCTCTCACACATATACCTTAAGTCTATGGCCATTGATATTAAAGATGTTTCTGATCTCCATATCTTTAATTTCCACAGTTCCAAATGGAAACATTTTATTCACCATATGGCTTTTTCAAGTTTTATTTGACAAGTATCGCACAATATGGCAATAAAGAGTTAACCAATATTGCGTATATTCACGCGAACTTTTTCATCATTTTTTTCATCATTTTTTTTCTGCGGCTACATGTGCTTGTTTTCTTCTTATGCGGCGCTTCATGTCAATTCTCACAAGAGGCTCTCTTCTTCAATTTTGTTTTTCTCTTTCTTATTTCTTCACGCGAACTTGCTTTTCTTTTTTGTCTTGTTCTCCACGTGAACTTGCTTCCTGCGTGAAAGAGCCTTTTTCCTACTTCTCTCTCTCTTTTTAATTCTTTCTTTTTTTCTTTTCTTTTTTTGTTCTCCTTCTTTTTTTTCCACCCAACTTCACGCCTAGCCTCTTTTATTTTCCCCTTTCGTGAACTCCAATTCTCCTCTTTGATTCTCTAGCGTTTTTCTCCAATAAATTGTCCTACAAATTCTTAAAATAACCAAAGTGGGATTTATACAAAATTTTCAATAAAAATTACTATAATGAGTCTTTTATAATAATCATAGGTGTAAAATTTTCAAGATGATGACCGTATATTGATGTTGGGAATATACTGGGTAAAGTTGCGTTTTTTATCTTGTGTATCAAGAGCATCGATTTCCTTCCCGTGTGATAATCCTGAAAAGTGAAACTAAAATGAATAAACTCAAAATAAAAAACAAACATCATATCTTGGAAACTTCTGTCTCTCAACCCTTTCTCCTAAAATGTTTGATGATTTTCCGAAAATAATACTTCCATAAGGTCACTAGATTTCTTATATATAGCTCAACTGTTCGTACTTGGTTTCTACAACCTCCTCACAATAAGCTGACAAGATGAAACTCTTACAATTCTCCATTATGATCGTCAGGTTCAATGCAACAATAGGCAACAATAGATTATAGTTTGTTTCCACTTTTATTCCAGTTTAAAAGTAAAATGAAAAATCTTCACCCATATGCTGAAGAAAGAATTTAATTTTAATAGTGACCCATGCACAGAGATAAGAATGCTAACACAGGAATTGAATCAACAACAAAATTTTCAAATAAGGATGCCTCAACAGTCAAAACTAATCCAGATCCAGATATCAATTCCAGGGCAAATTCTCAATGAGTCACACGCGATTCATCATAGAAAACTGGAGTAACTAACGGGAGAAAATAGTGTCACCAGAATTGAAATTACCCTAGGGCCTAGGTTGTGAAATTTCACTCCACAACAACAACCTGAATGAAATTACCTGAATGAAGAGTCGTGAGCGGCGAAGAATCGTGAAAAAGGTGGCGTCGTAGCGAAGAATCGTTAATAATAGTGTTGTCTGAACTGTGAAGCATGAAGAAGAATAACGTTGGCGGCTGGTCGCTGAAGATAAAGAATTAAAAAAAAAACTAATCTGAATGTTTGAGAAATCGTGGCGCAATGTCGCTGAAAAAAGGAAAAGAATCGCTGAGATTTGAGAATAAGAATCTCTTAATGTTTGTTATTTTTTTTAATATTTTACTATGCGGATGCGGAATGAGAAAACCGCAATTATTCACCGACTATTCCGCATTCCGCTCCGCTTCCACGAGGGAGCGGAGTTTGCAGATGCAGAAGCCCACAGATACGAATGTGCTAAAACTCCGCATCCGCTGCCAGCCCTACCCAAATCAAATTCGGAATATTGTAGTGTTGGTATTTGCCTTGTGCGTAAGTGTTGAGAAATTTATTTTGTGCACACACACGCAACCACTTCAAATGAATACATGAACATGCACTTGATGATCGGGTGGAAGGACTTTTCAATGCCCAACTTCCTCCACTCTTTGGACAACCACCGTCATGACATATTTTATCAATACAACGTTGCTATTTTCAGAAGCATAAGCCGAGTTATTCGAGATTCAAATCATTTACACTTTTAGACAAACCAACTTCTGTGCCGATGGACCGGCTAACATGGGTGAACACATAAATAAAATGTTACAAGAAAGAAAAGAAGAAAAAAAACATGAAAAACGAGATAGAAAAACAATGCAACACAACAACGATGTACTTTGTCTGATGAAGATTTGGGAGTTCCACAGAATGTGGCAGATGGATAAGAATTGAGATGATGAGAGTAACAACTTTTTGTCAGGGGGAATTAAAGGAAAACTTCCAATCTGATGCATCCCAAACTCATGAAATTCGAACCTTGCAATCTCTATACATATGCATGAAGATGATCAGAAATATTATTGAAAAGAATCTCCAAATCTCAAGAGGAAATGAAACAAGGAACCAGAAATGTAATCAGATGAAAGCGAAATCCGGCACTGGACTCATATTTCTGTCACATACAATTACATATGATGGCGACATTGCAACAACGCCAAGTCCAAACTAGGAAAAGCGAGAGCGTCACCTTCTAAGATAGTCACCCTTGTGACCTTGTCCCATTTCATCAACATAAGAACAAGTCCATTAACTACAATCAATTGGCACGCACATTTTCGAGAGTAATCCAACCATGATGTTATATAGATAAAACACAACACAATATATCTAGTATATTGCCAACTAAGTAGAGGTCAGATGTACGCAGTCTTACCCTTGTAATTCTATAAAGAGGCTATTTTCGTTACGACACAATATACATTGCATCATTTGATGTATTGAATTCCAGCAACTTCATTAATAGAAGCACTAAAATTTAATGAAGGAATTTTGATCTAGTCCATTATTAACACAAAGTTAAAAGAATTGTTAATGATAACTCTTGCGGCTCCATTGGTCGGTCAATGCCGAATGACTGCATAATGTGATCTATATATGTTACATAATTGTCTATAGAAAATGTACGCATGGCCCCTACAAGAATACTATAGGAGTTAACATTCAGCAATCATATGATAGATGTTCCTTTCCAATAAACAAGTTATGGATAATATATGAACTATTAATGGATGTAATAAGAACAAGTGAAACTCTCTCCCACAATGCAGCTAGGGAAGTAACAGATTGCATGAGAACATACTACCACAAGTGAAATATAAAAGGGTTAAACGTCGAATAAAAGCAGTAATAGGAGTCATTAACAGTACATATATAGATTGAGTTAATTACCATAAGAGGAGTTTGTTAGACCTCATAAGAAAAATCAATTGATGGGGTTACCATAACTTGATCCTCCAAGCAATTCGCCACCGGAGGACCCTGCGGCCGCATAGATGCGGGATGGATCGAGTACTGGCGGCGATGACGAAGCTGCATTGTTCCTTCCGCCTCCGCCAGCAGCGCCGCCGCTACTGCCACCGAGATAGAGTTGGGATAGGTTTGGAAGCCCTTCTCGCCCTTCCAATCCTTGATCATACAGAAATCCTTTGAAAACATGCCCGCCGATTCTCACCAAAGCCTGATATGCATACTCGTCTTCACCGTCATCTAACGCCGTTACTCTCACACACTTGAAAACCGCCGGAGCACGCACTTGACCGGGTAAGGACTCTTTAAAACCAGCATCTGTAGATACGAGGAATTGATGGAGTAACCTAACTGTAAAAATAATATTTTTTTTGTATTGAAATACAAGATGTGAACCTTGATGGCTGGAGTTTGTGTCGAAGCTTCTCGCCGGAGTGGTGTTTGATGTCGAGGTATGCGAAGCTGTCGTCGTAGTCTGTGACACGCCTCCGAGTCTGGGTTTCTTGGAGCCGGAGGTGGACTGTGAAGACCCGGCGGCGACGCCGGCGTTGTTGTTGCTCCCGCCCATCAGCTGCCGCTCGCGCCGACGGGAAGCGGGTACCCAAGTGCTTTTCACGTGAGTCGAACAGTCGTATCGTCTACTCTTGCAACAAGTTCTACATCTTCTGTGCGGGCAGTCTTTCTTCGCTTGATTTCCGCAATCTTGGCATGTGGCTACTGCTCCGATGGAGGAAGAGCCTCGAATTCCGTCGTCTCCGCCTTCCAGAAGGTTCGTCGTGGGTTCTAGAATCACGAGTTTCTTGGAATAGGATGAAGAATTGGGTCCAAACTGGTGTTGATGTTGCCACAGCTGCATACCCCCGCGGCCGCGAGGGGCGGCGTTCAACACATCCTCCTCCGTGGCTCCGGCGATACCAGGCGGAGCGAGGCATGGGGTGGCCGTGAGAAGCGGGAACACGCCGACCCCGACTCCGATGGCATTTGACGCGTTGAGAGTGTGGGGGTCGAAACTGATGGTGGCGGATGGGTCGGTTGCGACCGCGGTGGCGTCGTGGTGGTGGTGGTGGAAAGAAGAGGCCGGAGCAACGAAGAAGAATTCCGGCGGAACTCCGTAGTTTATGTGCCGTGCGGAAGCCCACATTCCGCCGGTCGCAGCTGCGCTGCCACCGGCAGCATGCCCCGCATTGAAGCCTAGTGAGAGGTCCCCCGCCGCGGCGGAAGAGGAAGCCACCCAATCAGCAAATGCGCCGGAATCTGAAGCCAATCTTCGACTAGTAGCCACAACTGCAAATTGCTTTTTTTTTTAAATCTTTAAGAATCTACAGCGGGTCGTTGTTACTCGCCCGAAAAAATTAAAAGTAGGGTCACTGAAATTCTTCCTCGCAGAATAAGATTTCTAGAAAAGCAAATAGATCCAGATCAGCAATGAATTTACTTCTTCTTTCTTCTTCTACTTGTCGTAGGCTACTGCTACTACATGCAGCTGTCGCTGTTGGCTTTTTTGATGAAAAAGGTTATCTGTTTTCTCCCTTCTGTTGGAGTACTCCACAGCAGCACAGAGCACCAGGAAGAAGAGAAGATGATCCCCACACACATAATACACAGAGAAACAGAGCTGCTCCTGCTCTCTTTCTTCTTCAATTTTTTTATTCTCCCACCAACCATCGCCAATTAAGTCCTCCTCCTCCTCTTCATTTGATAATTGATTCTGTTCTGCCAAGAAAAGTGGGGTTTGCCAATATTATTGAAGAGAGAACTTCTGAAATGAAATAAATAAATAAAAAGGAGCACCGAGACTTGTGAATGTGATCTCCAATCCTCTTGACAAGGGGGTCAACGGTCTTAGGCGTAATTTTTGTTGATGCTACCGTGTCTGCGTACAATCGCGAGCGGCTATGGATGTTGATGGTTGTTAGGGGCGAGGATTTTAAGCGAATGCCATTTTTTTTTTTTTGAATAGAGTGGGTATGGATTGGGTTGAATCCGATCCGATTTTTGGTTGAGTAAAGTGGGTATGTTGTGGTAGAATTTTAAAGAGTCAAAATAAGTTGAATCAACCTATACAAAATATTACGGTTGTTTTATTTCAACAATATTTTTATTAAGCTATTTATTTAGACAATAATTGTAATGATGCCTTCACAATTTTGCACCAATAGTCGACTTATTTATCCACCTAAGAATTAAACTAACCAAAATAATTATATAAAAAAGTTAAAAAATATCTAAAATTAATATATATATATATATTAAGACTTTATTAGAATAAATAATTAATTACAAATTATGTATAGTGTAGTGGTTGAACTAATAAATTACAATTTCCAACCAGGGTTCGATTACATTCACCCTATTTGTTATTTTTATTCTTCCAAAAAGAAAGGAAACTCCAACTATGGAAATAGGATTCGAACCTTTGGCTGTCGTTTATATAAAAAGTTCACAACTCCCACCAACTGATTTAAACAACCAATGGTAATGGTTGATGTTTGTAACCAAATATAATTACAATATGTTAAGGGGGGACAAATTAAAAAAAAATAATTTTTTTTAAATGTATAATTAATTTTTTTAAATCTTTGGGAGACCATGGCCCCCTTGGTCCTCCCCATTGGCTTCGCCACTGACGGTGGTGGAACGAAAATCCGCCACAATTTAGAATGGTGTGGCAGCCATGGACAGATCTAGGGGGTCTGAATCCTCCTATCCTAGATCTAGGGCCAATTTTGATATGGTAAGGCAATTTTTTTTTTATATGTTTGAGCAAAATTTTAATATCGTTCCATTTCAAATTCGCAAATTGGGCCTTAAAAAATTTAAGTGAAAATCAAAGTAATAAGAAAAAAATCAACATAACCCAAATACATTTCAAAGACTAAAAATTTCTATAAACATCTATATTTGGGATTTCGGGACGGATTAATTAAAGATCGAAGGAAATTTCGAAAATAACTCAAATCCTAATATTTAAAAGAGGGAAATTTGAAAATTGAAAAATTCAAAATTGTGAAGTATCATGGTAGAGTAGAAGAAGTGAAGAGAACCCACACAAAATCTATAGCCATTGATTATAATTCTGTTATCGATAAATTTTATGGAAAGAGTAATTGTCTCGAGTGAAATATGTAAATATTATTTTTGGTTTTTTTACATATTTGGTTAATAAAGTTAATTTGTAGTATATTAAATAATTTAATTTATATTTTTTTTATCGTTATTTGAATTGGTAAAATTAATAATTTTTCATTATTATTGAATAAGTAAATTATTTTTTCACCTCCTAAAAACATTTATTTGCCTGCCTAAATTTTTGTGTGCCCCCCTTATTATTATTTTTAGATCCGCCCTTGGTAGCAGTGATGGTGACGTTACCAAATAAATTCATTTCTTCTCAGTCTAAAAATTAAAAATTTATTCAAAACAATTTCATTTAATAAACTGATTCCTAATTAAACGGATTCATAATTGGATAATTTACTCTCTCTTTTTTTTTTTATAATTTTGGCAAATTATAATTTATTAACAGATTCATAATTAGGTAATTTTTTTGTAATTTAGGTAAATTATAATTTTGTAAACGTATTCCTAATCAAACGGATTCATAATTGTGTAATTTTTTTTTGTAATTTAAGTAAATTGTAATTTAGTAAATGAATTCTTAATTAAACAAATTCATAATTAGGTATTTGTTTTATAATTTAGATAAATTGTAATTTCATAAACAGATTCCTAATTAAATGGATTCATAATTAGTTTTTTTTGTAATTTAGGTAAATTATATTTTAGTAAATGTATTCCTAATTAGGTTTTTTTATAGTTTAGATAAATTGTAATTTAGTAAATAGATTCCTAATCAAACGGATTCAGAACTAGATAATTTTTGTAATTTAGCTAAATTATAATTTAGTAAATGAAATCTTAATTAAATGGATTTATAATTAGGTAATTTTTTGTAATTTAGGTATATTATAATTTTGTAAATGAATTCATAATTGGGTGTTTTTTTGTAATATATGTAAATTGTAATTTAGTAAACGGATTCCTAATTAAACGGATTGACAATTAGGTATTTTTTTTGTAATTTGGGTCAATTGTAATTTTTTTTTCTTCTCGCCATTCTCAACTAAAAATTATTATTATTATTATTATTGGTAACATGTGGTATTGACTATCGGAATAACCGACTAATCCACAGGGACCCGTAGCAAGCGATCCCCCAGCACGGATCGAGCCAAACTCGGATCAGTTAACCGTTGCCCGTGGGCTGGAAGATCGTTGCCCCCGGGTCGGAGACCGACCCGCGGTCATGGCCCTGCCACGTTGTCTCAGCAATGCATTTCCACAAGCCGGAAGATGTTGCCTGCGGGATTCGAACTCCTGACCTCTAGGCAAGCCCTGTAGTCACAAAAATTATTACTATTATTATTTAAAACTAATGTTGGTAGGAGTGACTCCGTCATCACCACAGCTACCACCATGGTGACGAAATAATGAGTAACAATGGCGGTGGCCGCCATTTTACCCACTATCATAATCGTGACGGTAATGGGCAATAGTCACCCGCTATCACCACCAGCACGGTTACAAGGTTTTTTTGTGAAGTCGTTGAAGCCCTAAAGTTAAATTATATCTATCTATTTATTAATTAATTAAATACAATTTGTTCTGATGTTCTTGTGAATGGAACGAGAATTTTTTTTTTTTTGATAAGTAATCAGAATTCGGAGTCCGGATTTCAGAATCACAGATCAGGGTATCCATTGGGCTTTCTGGGCCCGCATACTAATCCCCTCAGGATGTCCTGCAAATGCTCCCCAACGGGTTCGAACCCCAGACCTCTTGGCAAGCCAGAATTCTGGAGGCTCTGCCGCTAGGCTAGCACTGCCGGACAATCATTTGTTAAACTATCCATACTCAATTTTGCAAATACTATTTCTTCAACTCTCATCATTTTCAATCACATTCACCATAATAAACTACTTTTATTACCCATTTTCTCTCAATTGAAACGTTTCTTACAAATTATAGAGAAGTCACGTCAATGATCCGGCATCGTAGGCAACGTCGAAAGCACATTCAAAAAACGTGTAATAAGAATAGGTTTTTTCACCACACACGTGCAGGGTAAGAATTTGTGTAATCTATCTCTTACGGGCAAATCTACATATTTGACCCAATATTTCACTAACTATAATGTGGTTTTAAATTTAAATCTTGTCAGATCTTTTCTCTAATAAATATAATAATATATTCATTTATTTTGTGAAAGCATTTAAAATTATAATTTTTTAATTTATTATATTACGAACTGAAATCGAGAGATTATCAAAGTTCCCGTATAATTCACGTAATCAAGTCTTTCATTCGGAGATGGTGAAAAGACAATTCGAGAGAATTTATTTATAAAAATAGGATAATAATGTAACTTATTTATAGAAGTTTTATCACTATTCATTTAAAGATGAATAATTATAAGGAAGAAAACGTTTAAAACGTTTTTTTTTTGACCAAAACGTTTTCTTCCACTAACATATAAAAATGTCCGAAGATTTTCCGGTAAAACGTCTCATGCGAAACTTTGGATTATGGCCACGCAATCATCTCTACCTTACAGTTTTGTTGAGAATAGGTTGTCATCTAGATATCCCCAAGACCCTGTTTAGAGCTGTATTTTATTGCATATTTTTGATTTGATTTAGGTACATCAATTGGGCAGAAACTATATTTATAAACATGCTATTTAATTCATCTTTCGATTAAAAGAAATAAATTTGATCTTTTTAGACAAGTTCTGCTTCTACTTCTCTAGATATGAAAAGTGTTTTTTCGTTAAAAAAAGCATAAATCATTTTAAGCAATACCTGTAAAGTCCCGTTTTGCGCAACCTTCTTAAAATTATAATTGGATTA
>JAOWBN010129641.1:0-19101 GCA_028565015.1 Pinguicula moranensis
TCCACCATTAGGTGTGTAATTCCAGTATCAATTCCAAGTTAATTCCCAGCATGGGATTGTTAGTAAACGGCCCCTAATAGACAAATAGATTTTTTTCCCTTCATGTACCGAAGCCAATTTGTGCTGATAGTGTATAAGTTTGTATCTTCTGTTCTTTGTCGTCCTGGTTATATTTGAGCTATTAGATCTTTAAGGCATATCAATAAGCACCAAGTCCTCCATTAGGCTTTCTATGCTTATCTTTTTGTGGCAAGTTTCGTCATTTTTTTTACTGTAAAACTCTTGCCTACCTAGTCCATGATCCATATCTCAGAAGGGGAGCCTACTGTTCGTAAATTAATTCTGTGAAAGAGCAAAGAGAAGAACAAACAGATTCAAGTTTGCAGCTGAGATGCGGCGTAAAGTTTAGGGAGAATAGATTTTCTAACTCTGAAATTTGTCTGAACTGAGACAATGCCCTATCTGTCAATTACACACAGCGCTCAGTCCAAATAAAGAATCCGGCCCAATACAGTTTAACAGACCAATGCAAGAGACGTAACGTTTAATGAACCAAAACAAAACAATCTTGAGTCAACTTCTAGCAGAGGAAAAAACATAAACTTGTTCATAAAAAACTGCAAATAACTTCATGTTGTTTCTAGTCTTAGGTTGTGATGAAACGAAGAAAAAATATGCCAATGATGTGCATGTGTGTTTCGCTTATTCTTTAATTCACACCGTATAATTCTTAGAGTGAAAGAAAACAAAGAAATAAGTATAACATAGGCTTAACTGTATTTACCAAAAATTGCTTTATTTTTCATTAGCCAAACGATCTATTTATAGAGTTTATACGGGGTACTTTGGTAATTTTCTATGGATATGATAATTAACCGTAAGGCTAACTTGTGGGTGGTGGCCCTTAATTGTTATCTCTTCTATATAGTCCACTTATCGCCGATAGCGGTTACTTATTATCTCTTATGTCGGCGGTTCAATGAGGATAAGTCAGTCAGGTGATGCCTGTCATGTCCTTGTCAGGGGGGGATATATGTGTCCACCTCGAAAGAACTCATCGTCGGTACAAGGTCATTCTCCTTGGGTCCGTGTTTGAGGATACGAGGTGGATCCTTCGAGGTATAGCCCATCTTTGGGGTAACCTAAGTACTTTGTGAATTTCTTCAAGTGGCAAATGGGCCTGTAACTTAATGGGCTTTCATCAGCCTTTTTTTCAGCCCACATCAAGATGCATCCGAATTCACATTAGAACTAGCATCAAGTTCTAACACTTCTCCTTGCTGGTTCTTTTACCATACACATTTTTTGTCGAAAGAACTCAAACATAGATCTAACCACAGCTTTAGTAAGAATATAAGCAATTTGTGCAACTGAACAACAATATTTGAGTTCAACTTGTTAGGTAGGAAAGTAGCTAAATTAGTGGGATACATTTAATGTAAACAGGTAAGGGTCACAATCCTTACCTAACGTATTATACAAATCCCACTAACTTAGGACCCAAAAAGATTTCTTGAGATATCACTCTCCCTCTATATGTACTGAACGAATGATGAATCAAATGTAAGATTTCAAGAACCGTTTTTAATCCTAACATGGTATCAGAGCAGGTGGTCTCTCACACCGACCTGTAAATCTCATCCTTTACCACACAAAAACCGATCTGCTCAAATATGGTGGATCCATTAAAAATTGGCGACAATTCCTCCATGGAGACTTTTGCTCCAGCGGATCTGCCTGCTCAATTTGCAAACCTCCTCAAACGAATCCCACAACCTGAAAATAACCAACCTATCATGCTCAGCACAAAGCTGCAGCATGACAATTACCCTCTTTGGCAGCGATTCATGAAGGTTGCTATCGGAGGCCGCGGTCTCCTCCGTAATCTAACGGGCAAACCGCCACCTCCATATGTTAATGATGCGGATTATCCTCATTAGGAGCAGACGGATCTCTGTGTCTTCTCCTGGATACTTGAAAATATTGATCAGACATTGACAAATCGATTCGCCGAATATCCCACGGCGAAGGATCTCTGGGAAGGCCTCGAAACCACCTACAACAGTGGCTCCGATGCCTTCGAAATTTATGATCTAACGGTTCAAGACAACGTCCAAAGACAAGGCAAAGGGCATGAAATTGACCGTCGTGAGCCGAACCCTATGTCGTGCTCCGCGGACATGGCGACTTATTAGCGACTTCGCCAAGAAATGCGTTTGTATCAACTGTTGGCCGTAGTTAATCCAACTTTTGACAATGTAAAACATGACTTGCTCAAAATTGAACCGCTACCAACCGTGGAAACTGCATATGCCACCTTTCGCCGGGAAGCCGCACGGCGATAGATTTTGCACCAGCACCCTAATCCCGGCGACGGACCACTCATGGCCAGCGGTCTCTCAACCCGTGCACGGTTGGACAAACCCCAATCTAGGGGAAAATCATCATCATCCCGGGGCGGCGCGGTGGACAAAAACAAACTGTGGTGTAAAGACTGTCGGAAATTCGGCCACTCAACGGAAAAATGCTTCAAGCGAATGGGTTATCCCGATTGGTGGTATGAGATGCATAATCTTCCCAAACCCAGTGCAGCGGCGGTCACCTGGGCCAACCTGAGTCGGTGACCTTCTCCGGCGACTGCCACTCCGGTGAGAAGATCAGTTTTGGTGCTCCAGCAGTCGGGGGACACACACACCGTGTAATCGGGATTCTCTAGATCTGGAGAAGCTTCCAGCATGTATATAGTGGAGTTCAAAACATGTTCCTAATTTATCCCTGCCTTTGTTAGGTGAAAAGATGAAAATGCCCTCCTGTCTTTCGGAATTATGGAAATGCCATCACCCCATTTCTACATTTTTACCGAATGGTCCCTGTAGTTCTAGATTTTTGCAGCGCGGTCCACCAACTTCTCGGACTCTGCAGGTGGAACCACCAAACTCTTGCGACTTACGGACAGAACCTCAAATGTCTGGGAAATTTCAAAAACGCCCACAGACTTCCAGTGAATTGCGGATACAGTCCATATTTTTTGGAAAATTCCAGAATAAGCCCGACAGTTCTGAAAAATTGTCCAATGGTCCCACAAAAAACACCACCCTACCCGCGGTTTCGCTAGTCCAAGGTTTTTCTACCCGGGTGCCTGGATCTTGATGTTCCTGATCCACCAGATCCGCCTGATCGATATTATTCAACCGTATGTACTATTCTGGGACCTCATAGCCCTCAATGGCTCCTCGATTCTGGGGCTACCGATACTATGACATATGATGCTCGAGATCTCATTACTCGTAGGAACCCACGATGGACATTTATTCAAACAGCTAATGGTGGTGTTTCGGCTGTTACCGGGGCTAGCTCTATTGAGCTCTCGCCTACACTATAACTCTCTAATTGCCTTCATGTTCCGTCTTTGCCCTGCAAGTTATTATCTTTGAGCCATGTGTCCAAAGAATTAAATTTCATGGTGCTGATATTTCCTACATTTTGCCTTTTACAAGACCTTCGGACGGGGGAGATCATTGGGCGTGGTACTAAACGGGGCAGTTTGTACTACGTAGATGAGTTAGCTTAACATGGATCTTTCAGGCTGCTCGCGGGATAACAAACGAGCAAATAAAGTTGTGGTACCAATGACTAGGTCATCCCTAAGGTATCTTAAAGTTTTATTTTCATCTTTATATAAGACTATTCGTTCTCTTCCATGTGAAACATGTCTATTGGCCAAAATCCATAAACACTCATTTTCTAGTTTTGATACGCGTGCTACACGTCCTTTTAATATAATTCACTCTGAAGTCTGGGGTCCAGTATCTCTTTCGAGACATGGCATGTTTAGATATTCTCTTTTATTTATTGACGATTTTTCTCGAATGAACTGGGTTTATTTTTAAACAACTATATCCGAAGTTCCTACATCTTTTGTGACCTTCTATAAAATGATAGCCACTCAGTTTTAACACAATATTCAGATCCTTCGGTCTGATAATGGGGGCAAATTCATCAATGATACCATGAAAAACTTTACCCGTG
The DNA here is from genome assembly GCA_028565015.1 of Pinguicula moranensis. Taxonomy (NCBI): domain Eukaryota; kingdom Viridiplantae; phylum Streptophyta; class Magnoliopsida; order Lamiales; family Lentibulariaceae; genus Pinguicula; species Pinguicula moranensis. The sequence goes on from JAOWBN010129641.1 coordinate 4,030, forward strand.
ATCATGGTATTATTCATCAAACTTCTTTCCCCAATAGTCTTCAACAAAATGGTGTTGCTGAGAGAAAAAAAAATAGAATACTTCTAGAGGTTACACGAGCACTTATTACCGAGTCTCAGGTCCCTTCATTTCTCTGGTCAGAAGTTGTGGCTACTGCCATTTATCTTCTCAATAGGTTGCCATATCGTGCTCTAAAATTTGCTACTCCCTTACAAAGTATTTCCACATATAATCACCCTTTCTTTGCCCCCCTCGAGTGTTTGGAAGCTCTGTCTTTTTTCATATTCCTCGTCAGGACAGAACAAATTCGAACTGTGTGCCTTGAAATGTGTCTTTGTGGGATACGGGGATCAGAATGGTTACCGTTGCTATCATCCTCCTACACGTCAAATGTATACAACAATGGATTGTAACTTCATTGAGTCTGAGTTTTTTATCCTTCCGAACCTCGTGGTCAGGGGCAGAGTTTGGGTGATCCACTTGGTTGGTTGCAACATCTGAGTTCGTCATCGCCTGCTGTCCCACAAGAGCTTGCTGCAAGACCCACCGCGCCATCCATCACGGAGACATATACTACCCCTACAGTCGAGGTTACCACACCACGGTCTTCCCCGCCATGGTCCCCTGGGGTACATGTTTCTAACCTTGAATCCGAAGTTATGACTCTTGATCCTTCAGTTGAGCAGGACACAGCGGGGGTTAACCTCTATACTCTTCCTAGAGACGCAATTGGGGCATTCCTGCACGACGATATGAGCCTGATCATGTATCAAAGATGTCTAGATAACCCATGGCTAACCTGGCCAGGGGGAGTCTAACCAAATAGGCTATGGTATTCCTGGCTTCTGTATATAATGTGCAGGTACCACGAACTATAGCTGAGGCACAAGAGAAACCAGAGTGGAAACAAGCTATGCAAGAAGAGATGAGGGCCCTAGAAAAAAATTAAACCTGAGAGAAGTGTAAACCACATTCTGGTCAACGACTTGTAGGCTGTCGCTGGGTATACACTATAAAAGATAATGCGGATGGAACAATCGAGAGATACAAAGCTATACTGGTAGCTAAAGGGTTCACACAAACCAATGGTCTTTATTACTCTGAGACTTCTTCCCCTGTGGCAAAAATTGACACTATCAGAGTCCTTTTCTCTATTACAGCAAACCTTGATTGGCCTCTTCATCAATTTGATGTTAAAAATGTGTTCTTACATGGTGATCTCAAGGAAGCAGTATACATGGAAGCACCTCCGAGATATTCCTCTGAATTTAAGAAAGGTGAAGTGTCCCGTCTGAAGAAAGCATTATATGGCCTAAAACAGTCACCTAAAGCTTGGTTTGGCAGGTTCAGTGTGGTTATGAAGAAGTACGGATACACACGGAGTAATTCGGATCATACATTGTTCCTCAAAAGGCAAGGTGAGCTTATAACTTGCCTCATCATTTATGTTGATGATATGATTATTACTGGAAACGACACTACAGAAATCCAACAGCTACGAGAGAATCTATTTCAAGATTTTGAAATGAAAGATTTGGGATAGCTAAAGTACTTTTCTTGGGATTGAAGTATTGAGATCAACTCAAGGAATATTTATTTCTCAGAAGAAATTCATACTGGATCTTTTAGCCGAAACATGAATGCTGGATTGCAAACCAGCTGAAACCCAAATGATGATGAATCACAAACTTTAGTTTGATGAAAAAACAAGTCAGGCCAACCGAGAACAATATCAAAGGCTAGTTGGAAAATTAATATACCTCATTGACAATTCTTTTAGCTTTGTACTAATAGTGGACTAGAGCGAAATGGCTCTTTAAATTCCAGTGCTTCTACTTAGTGAAGTTGCTGAAATTCAAAATATCAAATGACGCAATGCATATTGGGTAGCAACGGAAATGACTTCTTTGTATAATTACAAGGGTAAGGTCGCGTATATCTGACCCCCCCAGACCCCAACTTAGTTGGCAATGTACTAGGTATGTTGTGGATTGTGAACACTAGGCATGTCATAGCCTACAGTGTGGGAGTAATTAGCTAGTTCATGCATAAACCTCAAACAAACCACATGGAAGCAGTTGAACGAGTGGTTTGATATCTAAAAGGAACTGCAGGACATGGCCTTATTTTTAAGAAAACAGGACGACTAAACATTGAAGGATACACTAATGCAAATTGAGCTGGAAATCAGATAGACCGAAGATCAACTGTCGGATACTTCATGATGATTGGTGGAAACCTTGTTACTTGGAGTAGCAAGAAAAAAAAATGGTAGCTCTCTCTAGTACCGAGGCTGAATTCAGGGTGTCACTCGAGGCCTTGCTGAGATACTCTGGCTAAGAAAGCTTATCATAGAACTCGGACTCTCAGTCTGTGATCCAACTCCATTCTGATGCGATAGCAAGGCAACAATAAGTATTTCAAGCAATCTAGTCCAGCATGACCGAACAAAGCATATAGAGGTGGATCGACATTTCATTAAAGAAAAGATAGAAGATAATATTCTGAGTCTTTCATCTGTTCGTTATGAAGATAAACTAGCCGATATTCTAACTAAGGCAGTTTCCAAGAATATATTTGAAGGTATATTGTGCAAGTTAGGTATCGGAGTGTTAGGTAGGAAAGTAGCTAAATTAGTGGGATAAATTTAATGTAAACAGGTAAGGGTCACAATCCTTACCTAACGTATTATTTAGGACCCAAAAATATTTCCTGAGATATCACTCTCCCTCTATATGTACAGAACAAATGATGAATCAAATGTAAGTTTTCAAGAACCGTTTTTTATCCAAACACAACTTCCCCTTCTATTTCAGCTTTCCTCGAGGCATGAAATTTTACTTTGTTGTGCTTATTTCTGCAATGGAGAAGTGGATTGTTTACTATGGAAGTAGCTGATTTGTTATCTATCCATATGCTGGTGTCTATGGAGAGTGAGAAGCCAAAATCAGTCAGCATTTTTCTCAACCATATTGCTGGATTAGACGCTTATGTAGCTGATATATATAGCTTTAGCAGAGAACTGAGCCACGACCTCCTATAGCTTGGAGTTCCAAGAAAATACACCGCTGACAAAGGATAATAGATAGCCTCCTGTGCTTTTGGAATCATCCGTATGACCAGCCCATTCACTGTCCACATAACCTACTAACTCTATTCCTTTTCCCTTTTCAAACCATATGCTAAAATCTATTGTACCTCACATATCTCAATACGCGTTTGGCAGCTCTTAAGCGGTTCATGCTTGGAGATGTCGTGAACCTTGACAAAAGACTAGTAGCATACATAATATCTGACCTGGTTGCAAAGAGGTACAAGAGATTTCCAATAATGCTTTTGTACAAGGAACAATCCTTTCTCTTCTTGATCTTCCTTGGAGAGTTTCACATTTAAGTCGAGGGGTATAGCATTTGACTTAGCCTTTTCAAGTTGAAAACATTTGAGTAAGTCTTTGGCATACTTTCCTTGAGCTATGAAAGTTCCTGCAGAAATTTGATCAATTTCAATACAAAAAAATACTTCATTTTCCCACATTTCAAACTCTTTCATCACATCGACTTCAAATTTTTCCAAAGCTATGGCATCTCCTCCTGTCACCAGAAGGTCATCAACATAAAGGGAGACTATCAGAACTACTATTTCATCTATTTTAAGCATATATAAATTAGCTTCACTGAAGCTATGTGTGAACCTCTTCTGGAGCTTGTTTTAGCTCGTATAGAGCCCTTTTAAATCGTTATACCTTTGTGTCATTTGCTTCCTTCACAAAACCTTCATGTTGTTCTACATAAACTTCTTCCTTCAAAATATCATTCAAGAAAGATGACTTAACATCTCTGTGGTACATTGTCCAACTTAATTTTGCAGCCAAAGCTATCAGCATCCTTATTGTATCATGTCTGCCCACAAGAGAAAACGATTCATCATAGTCAATTCCGTGTTGAGCATCGCCTTTTGCAACTAGTCTCACCTTCAATTTATTCAAGGAGCCATCTGCATGCAGTTTATTTCTGAACAACCACTTCATACCAATAATGCATTTTCCAGAATGCCTGCTAACAAGGTTCCATGTCTCATTCTTTTCTATCATGCTCAACTCTTTAAACATGGAAGAGTGACAACCATTGTTATGAAGTGCTTCTTAACCATTTTTGGTTCCATGGCTACAAAGCATCTATCATAGAACTCATCTTCTGGATAGATTTAAACTTTTGTGTCGGCATTAACTCATCATCTTCATTTTCATAGTGTGGAGACTCTCCTCCTGAATTTTTAGTATTGAGATGTTCTTACTCATTTGAACGATCAGGTTCTAATCTTTGTTCCTATTGTATGAATCGCAAAACAAAACACCGTTTATTTCAAAATAGTCCTAGGGCTTATATACACAATTTTTCATAATTGCACTTATGTCCCTAATTAACTAAATACCAACACTACCCTCAAGATGTGCGAAAAATATCAACTAAATCCATCTTGTTGCAAAGTTTGTTCAATCTAGGGAACTAAGGCCTTCGTCAGAGCATCAGCAACTTGCTCCTTTGTGGTGATGTGCCGCAGCTCCAGTAGTCCATTGCTCAACTTCTCTTTGATGAAGAACCTATTAATCTCCACATGTTTGGTTCTATCATGTTGCACGGGGTTGTTGGAAAAAATTGATTGCTAATTTGTTATCATACCATAACTTTATGTGGGACTCTTTGTCCATCTTGATCTCCACAACCATGGACCTCAACCAAATCATCTTTGCGACACTATGGGTCATGGTTCTGTACTCTGCTTCAGCTGTAGAATGAGCCACTATTGGTTGTTTCTTAATCTTTCAAGAGACTAGATTGCCTTGTATGAACATGCAATATTCAAATTTGGACTTCCTGTCATCAGAATAGTTGGCCCAGTCCGAATTACAGCAACCTTTAATGTTCAAATGTCCGTTCTTTTGAAAGATCAACCCCTTTCTTGGTGCACTTTTCAAATACCTCAGTATCTGGTATACTGCATCTAGGTGACTTTCTAGGATAAAGCATGTACCTGCTCACCACATTCACAACAAACGATATATTGGATCGGGTATGGTTCAAATATATCAACCAGCCTACCGATCGCTGATATTTTTCTCTGTCAACTGGCTCTCCTACTTCTGCACTCAGCTTTGATCTCTGATCAATTGGCATACGGGTAGGCTTGCAAAATAGCATACATGTCTCCTGGAGCAAGTTTAGAATATACTTCCTTTGGGACAAACAATCCTCTTTGCCCCACGAGCCACTTCAATCCCAAGGACTTACTTCAATTGCCCCAAGTCTTTCAACTCAAATTCCTTGTCCAGTCTCATATTTAGCTTCACAATCCCACCATCATCATCACCAGTAATGATCATATCATCCACATACAATGCAAGCATTGTGATATGTCCTCCATCTCGCCTAAAGAATACAGTATGGTCAGTATTGGTCTATGATAACCCATGTCAATCATTGCTTTCCTTAACCTGCCAAACCAAGCTAGAGGAGATTGCTTCAACCCATATAAAGATTTTCTGAGCCTGCAAACCTTACCAACCATTTCATTGGTGCGAAAGCTCAGGGGAATCTCCATGTATACTTCTTCCAACAAGTCACCATGCATAAATGCATTCTTCACATCAAGCCGGTGTAATTTCCATCATTCATTTGATACTATAGAGATCATGGTCTTGACTGTGCTCATCTTCACCACTAGTGCAAAACTCTCATCATAATCAATGCCATAAATTTGATTGATCCCTTTGCTATCAACCGTGCCTTATAGCGTTCAATTATGCCCTTCAAGGTTTTGCTTCACAGTAAATACCCACTTGCATCCAACTGTCTTCTTACTAGGTGGCAGTGGTATGAGCTGTCAGATTTTATTCTTTGCAAGAGTCTCAAGCTCCTCTATCATGGCAGCTTTCCACATTGAATCTTCTTTATCAACCTACTAATATTTAGGAATCGAGACAATGTCTAAAGATGCAATGAATGCTCCATGTTTAGGGGATATATGTGATTAAGAGACGAAATGAGCAATATAATGGGGATGAACAATATTAGGAAAAAAACCATATTGGTTATGTGGGACCCCCCCATATTGCTGCTAGTGGTTCGCCTAAATAACTTGGGGTTAGGAGAAATAATATCAAGGAGATGAATAATATCACCTGAAGCTTTGGAGGGTCTATGATAGGTGCAAAAGATGAGGGTGCCCCTGGAGTCGAAGTAGGCAATGACACTGGGCATGGGACAGGCACATGCAACTCTCTGGTCTCCTATCTCCTCTGTCATCGTGCATGGGGTGATGTCTCATGTAAAATAAGTGTGGCTCCCCCTGAACATGAATTAAATCCACATCAGTCTCCATCCCTACCGCTAACTCCATAGTCTGTGGATCACTAACCAAACACATATAAGAAATGTCTCCAACCCTCACTATCATCGACTCACCTCCATGACTACTACTCCCCCTCTTGCTGTACACCTCTAGGCAAACTCTCAAAATGTGAGGATGACCCCTGTGAGAAGTACGGCTCATGCTTTCAAAATATAACATCCATACTCATGAACAATCTTCGCACATCTGCACTCCAACAAACATATCCCTTCTGAGTCATTGAGTACTTCACAAATACACTCTTGATGACTTTCGGATCCAATTTTCCTATCCCTGGCCTGTTATCCTGCACAAAACATACACAACCGAAAGTCCTCAAGGGGTTAGTGTCTCCTTTCATACCGTTCCAGATTTGAAACAGAGATTTCCACTCCAAGATTCGGGATGGTATCCTGTTGATGAGAAAGGTAATTGTCAGAACTGTTTGTCTCCACAAGTACTTTGGGACATTCATCGTGAACATCATGCTTGTAACGACCTCAACAAGGTGGTGATTCTTCCTCTTAGATAAACCATTTGCTCTGGGGATTATGGACATGTGGTTTGGTACTTAATCTCCTGTGATGAAAAGTACTCCACGGATGCCCTGTTGGTGTACTTGTCCCATTATCATATCTCAAACCTGTCACCACTACACCATACTGAGTCTGTACTCTTTTGTGAAAATCTCTAAAGCAACCAAGCACATCACTCTTGCTTTTCATGAGATATAGCCATGTAACACAAGAGCACACAATCAATGAATAAGAAAGTAACAAAATTCATTAAATGTTGGTATGGGACACGGTCCCCATACATTGGAATGTATCAAGTCAAATACATTAGAACTCCTACTACTAGATCTAACATAAGAGCTTCTTGTGTGCTTGCCCAACTCACATGAATCACACAGCAGCTTGTATATAACTTCATCAAACAACCGACAAGATAGTTGACTCAAGAGTGAGAAGGAAGGGTGACCTAAACACCTATAGTGAAGTAACACTGAGTCCTCCACACTTTCGGCTCCTCCAAATCTCTCCACTATGGATGAAAGAGTTTAGTCCAATCCAATCCATGTACCACAAGCCACTACGTCATGTTTCAATCCCAAGTATCCTGCTCATCCTTTTCTCCCAGAAGATCACCTTGGAAATATCATATAAAACAGTATAGTTAAGTTGGCGAACAATGACATTTATAGAAAAAAGGTTTACCGGAAAAGGAGAAACATGCAAGACTTTGGACAAAGTCAAAGTGACCAACCACTGGTTCATCTGTACCATCGGCTATCTTGATACTCAACAAAATTGTTAGGGCAGCATATGAATTGAACTCCCGACAGCATCCGTCACATGCCGTGAAGCCCTAGAGATACTGATCCAGTCTAAAGAGCCAACAGTGGGAAAGGATGTCAGAGCTAGTGAGCCACACATACCTTTCAAACTGGAGGCTAGTGCAGCATTACCGGAGAAGTCAGACGAAGTAGGTATATCAGCTCCCACCCCTGTAGCTTTCGGTTTCCTCTGGTGTACCTCGAAGAATGCTCGATCTCTCTCAATAGATATAGTACTCTCCACAGACTCATCATCATTGTCCACCACTACCTCTAGTTCCACCTCTCCTACCTCCATGACCATGACCCTTACCTCCGAACCGACATCTTCCTCCATAATCTCTCTCTCTCGGGGTAACTTAGGATTGACTGCATCAAGTGACCTATCTCTCCACGGTAAAAACACCTACGAGTCTCCCCGTGTACAACAATGGAGGTAGTGATCTTAGTCTGAGCATTCACTCCCTGTATGAGCTCAACTAAAACCTTAGAACCCCGGGATTGAGCTTACTCAAAGCATCCAATTCCTTACCTTTCACATTCTCATCCTTTCCAGCCATCTCTCACACAACGACTTCGCAATTCAACAATCACAGTCAACAATCAACAATCCAATTCCAATATCCACACCTCGATACATCCGTAATTCATGAACCACAATTTATAATCCAACACATTAATATTCAACAATCAATCAAGACACCTTGCCTATTTGGATTCTCCAAGTCTAGACAAACACTATCATCCTCAATTCAACCCCATAAGTCTCAACCAACAAAACATACAAGAATATCATCAATATTCCACCAACCAAACACTCCAATACTTCTCACAAACCAGGGGTTCACCTCCATACCACTTCACACACACACCTCTACACACTTCATTGTCACCTCCACACATACAATTTCACACATTTTCATCTGTCACAAACTTCCTTTCACGCACACAACTCCACACACTGACGCACACTTCACTTCACACACACACAACATACAATCTTCAATATCTCACCACACCAATTAGATTACAGAAGAACAAGAATGTTTACCACCACTCTTCTTTGCCTTGTTATGATTTTCTTTCACTAGACCTTCAGGCATGATCTTTCATGAATCCAGTCGGGCAGCCAGCATGCATCCCAAATGTGATGGCATCTTATGTGATTGTTGCTGATTCAAAGCTATGACTTGATGGTTGAAATGATCCAAGATGAAGATTCAAATGACGGGAATCAAATCATATCCACCGTAGCATATCAAATCTTAAAAAAAAAACTAGCAGGTTTCTTTGACCACAATTGTCTGTCTTCTTACCACCGTAAGATTGTGGTTGCTCCTAAATTCTTCTTCAACGAAGGCTCGCTATGTCTATGGTGCCTCCCACTGTCAGGTGAGGCCACACGAGTCAGGTGGTGGGACTTGGGCAACGCTCACATGGTGCTCGAACAACGGTGCTGGAATGGCAATGCTCGCTACCAAAGATGGGCAAGGGGCAAAGGAGAATTCAAGTGACAAATTAGGGGTGTTTCCCGGCAATGGCGGCGGGGGGTATGGTGGGCAATTTTTGGATTAGGGTTTTGGATAGTGGGACAACTCTAATACCAAATTGCGAAACAAAACACTGAATAGTCCTAGAGCTTATATAGGTAGTTTCCATAATTTCACTTAAGGATATTTTTCAGCCACATGAGGCACCTTTCACTTGATTTCCAATTCTAAAAACTTGAGTCATCGAATTTAATGTCTTTGTGCACAACTATCCACTTTGTATTGATCATATAGACTCGGCAGCCATTGCTTTGAGAACTATAGCCAACAAAGATTACAACTTCGGACTTTGGATCTAATTTGCCACATTATGTAGATGGAATCCAAAAATGGCAAACATATCCGAACACCTTGAGGTTTTCTACATTCATCTTCCTATCATACCACATTTTGAATGGAGTCATACCATTAAGTGATTTGGAGGACAAGATGCTGCTTATCACACTATAGTGTGCATATTCTACCCAAAAGCGTTTGGGTAGGGATTTTTTCAAATAACATGTTTTCTGCCCATGTCATGAAAGGTCCTATTTTTTCTTTTAGCCAAACCATTCTATTGTGGGTTATAGGGAACAATCAATTGGTGTTGAATATCTTTCTTCTTCAGAAAATCATTTAATTCTCCATAGTAGAATTTCATCCCATTATCTGTTCTGAGACTCTTTAAAGCCAAACCACTTTCATTCTCAACTCTTGCAATGAAACCTTTAAACTCAAGTAGAATTTACGGCTTTCTTTTTAGGAAGAAGATCCAACAGAATCTAGTATAGTCATCAATGAATAAAAGAAAATATTTGGTTCAATTCAACGACTCAACACTCATGGGACTACAGATGCCAGTTCCAATTTTCTGGTTGCACTATTGGAACTGCTATTAAATGGGAGTTTGCTTCCCAAACAGTCTTTTAATCATTTACCGCGGGTAGATTGAAAACTAACATTGTTTCATGCATCTTTTTCAATGTTTTCAGATTGCAGTGGCCTAACCGTTTGTGCCAAATGTTAGTTTTTTCTTTCACCATGTTGCAAGATTTATGTTCTTCGCGTGTTCTGCATCTTGAGAGTCATGTCATGATGTCCATGTCTATCTTTTATGGCGCACATTCTGTTTTTGAAATGTAGATCATAATCATTTTCAAGCATCTAACTTATAATGAAGAGACTCAAATCAAAGGAAGATTCCGACGAATCTTGATCTTCCGCGACACACCACCACCACCTCGAAGGAACCTTGAGGGAGGAAGGGTTCGAGGAAGCATGCAACACAAGAAGAAATCCACGACCGAAGACTTTTGGAAGCAATGAGACACAATGGTATCGGGCACTCCGGTTAGAATCCGCTAAGCAACGGCTACACGCTCAAATCTGCCGATTAAGGGGAAAGCTAGAACCCTCAGAAAGTATACCCTTCTCAAAAAAATCTTGGCCATCACCGATTATGGATATCGGTAACCAGAGAAAACACCCACAATATATGTAAACAATGTATATAGCCTGTCTACCGGATAGTGGTGGCGGTGGGTTTATTGGGACTCGAACCCGAGTCTTTTACTTGGAAAGCAGTTTCTTAACCATTAAACTACAACATTAGATGTTTATTGTTTCATTTTTTTCTATTACCTTATTGTTAAAAATATTAATTTTTTTAAATAATTTATTCATTCACTTGGGCATTTAAAAAAATTAAATTTTATTTTGTTACTTTTTTAAAGCCGAAGTGAATGAATAAATTATTAAAAATATTTTTTTAATAACAAGGAAAATATATATATATTTTGGTGTTAGAGAATATATATTATGGTGTCAAAGAAATTTAAGGGAGGTGTAGTAGAGGTGATGAGGTGTAACGATAGAATTATGACGTTAAAGATAGTGGTGGGGTTGGAGGTGGTGAATGTTATTTGCGCGTACGCACCTCAAGGGGGTTTAGACGAGAGGACGAAGCGCTATTTTTGGGACAAGTTAGATACCGTAGTAAGTAGCATCCCTATGGAACAAAAGGTCTTCATAGGTGGTGACTTTAATGGCCATGTTGGGGTAGAGGTGGATGGGTATCAAGGTGTACATGGCGGTTTTGGGTTTGGTCTGAGAAATGATAGTGGTCGGGAGTTCTTGGACTTTGCAGCAGCTCATGAGTTGATGGTAGTTAATACATTTTTTAAGAAAAAATGAGCATTTAATCACCTTTCAGAGTGGAGGGCGAAGTACACAAATTGACTTCTTCCTGTTGCGTCAAGGTGATAGGAGTTGCTGTACAAACTGTAAGGTGTTGCCGGGAGAATCATTGACGTCACAACATCGTTTTTTAGCGATGGATGTTAGTATAAGAGGAAAAGTGGGGGAGAAGAGGCGAGGAAATAGAGAGAGACTACTTTTGAAGAACCTTAAGGGAGAGGCGGGTGTAGCCTTCAGAAATATGGTCGCTCCGGCGTGTTTGGTTAGGCCGGTTGAGGGTGCAGATCGTTTATGGTCTACCATGGCTACGATCATTAGGGGAATAGCTAAAGAAGTCATAGGGGTTGTATCCGGCAGAGGGAAGCATGGTGGTAGAGTGAGGAGGTGCATACAAAAGTTAAAATCAAGCAAGATAAATTTAAACAACTTATGGCAACCAACGGGGATAGAGAAAGGGTGCAATGAAAGGAGACGTACCGGCAGGCAAGGTCGGAGGCAAAAAGAGTTATGGCAGAAGTTAAAACCAAGGCCTACAAGGATATGCATAGGAGATTGGACACTAAGGAGGGGGCGCAAGGTATGTATAAGCTCACAAAAGCCCAAGACCAGAAGAGTAAGGTTGATGATACAGTTAAGTATATAAAGAATGAAGACGGGAAGACCCTCTTGACGGAGATGAAGGTTAGAGAGAGATGAGAATGATACTTCAGCAAGTTGTTTAACGGGGCACAAGAATATGGTAGCACCTTGGGGATGGGGAGTCGACGCAACGATCGACAAACCGTTACTTTGTTAGTCGAATATCGGCAGAGGAGGTGAAGGGGCCCTTGGCAAGATGGGAAGGGCGAAAGCGATGGGGACGGATCAAGTACCAATTAAGATATGAAATTGTCTAAGAGAAGTGGGGATGCAATGGCTAACGACTCCTTTTAACATCATCCTACAGACTGGAAAGATGCTAGAGGAATGGAGAAGTAACATAGTAGTGCCACTCTTTAAGAATAAAGGAGACGTGCGATAATGTAGTAATTATCAGGGTATTAAGCTCCTGAATCATACTGTGAAATTTTAGGAAGGAGTTAATAAATATAGACTACAGAAAAAAGTACACGCAAAATAGAACCAATTAGGGCTTATGCCCAGGAGGTCGATAATGGAAGCAATACATCTCCTCATATGGCTAATGGAGAAATACTAACAATGTTAGCAAAGTCTCCATATGGTCTTTATAGACCTAGAGAAGGCGTATGATACTATACTGAGAGAGTTTTTTTTGGAATATTTAGAAACCAAAAAGGTCATGTTGATGTATGTAAGGGCTATACATGATATGTATGAGGGGACGAAGACTAGTGTGCGGACCCCGGTGGGGAAAATAGAATATTTTCTGGTAGATATAGGATTGCACCAAGGGTCAACATTGAGTCTGTTCCTTTTCGCGGTGATTATGGATATGCTCTCTCAGGATATACAAGATGAAGTACCATGGTGTATGTTGTTCGCAGATGATATTGTTTTAGTGATAGAGACAAAGGAGAAGTTTAACACTAAGATTGAGCGTTGGAAAGTAACATTAGAGGCCAAGGGACTACGCTTGAGTCGCTCAAAGACTGAGAACATGGCATGCAATTTTGCTAATGAAATAGAGTAAGGTGGAAAGAAAGTTATTATTGCAAATCAAGTATTCCCACAGAAGAATAGTTTCAAATATTTGGGATATGTCATATAAAAGGATGCGGGTGTTGAAGGCAATGTTATCCATCGTATCAAAATCAGATGGATGAAATGACGATCGGGTACTGGACTGTAATGCAATAAGAAATTCCCACCTAAGTTGAAGGAAAAAATTTATAGGACGGTTATAAAACCGACATGCTCTACGGGTCAGAGTGTTGGTTTATGAGACTGTCATATGCATAGAAGTTTGAGGTGGGAAAGATAAGAATGCTAAGATGAATGTATGGTTGTACAAGATTAGAGAAGATCACGAATGGGATCTTTAGTGATGCGCTAGGTATCACATCTATGAGTGCCAAGTTGATAGAGGGGAGATTGCGATGATTTGGACATGTACGCAGAAGGCGTGTCAATGAGCCCGTCAATAGAGTCAAAGGGCTACAAGTTGAACAAAGGCGTGGGAGAATGAGACCTAGGAGAACGTGGGAGGAGCAGATTCAATTAGATTTAGCAGGATTAGACCTCTCTGAAGGCATGACCTCTGATACGACGAGTTAAAAACGTCATATTATGGTTAGAGATATATAGCACCGGCATGTGCATATAGGATTTTGGACAGATGAAGGTATCTAGGATAGATTAGAGGGTTTGGTGGTATTTATTTATTTATTTAATCAAGTATTTATTTATTTATTTATGCATTTATGTAATAATCTATTCATATATATTATTTATTTATTTATTTTCTCGCGAGAGTTGGAAGTCTTCACAGAAACAGTCTTTTTATCTATTCTGAGGTAGGGGTATGACTGCATACATCCCAACCCTTAGACCCTGCTTTAGGGAAAAATTTATTGAGTATGTTTGATTTGGTTTAACATTAATTTAATTACATGTCCGACATAATACTTGATAATACGGTGTTACCAAATGGCAGATTACTACTATCTCATTTTTGCAGAAATTCGAACACCGCAAACAGGTGTGTACCAAATGTCCTAAGGATTATATAATCCGACAAAATCATTGCAGTTATCTTTGTAGCGAGATTGAATCTATTTTGCTACCGAATTGGCCTAGGTAGAATAGTGGTTCTAATTTGAATCGTGGGATGGTCCTGGATGAGAGTGACTACACGGCTAGTATCAATTGCTTGTTGAATCTTTATGAATTTGTGAGTCTACCTAGTTTTTTCGTTGATTGATGATTAATGTAACTTCAAGAACAAACTATGTTTGAAATGGAAGGGGAATGGCCGTAGATTAACAAAACTTGCAAGATCTTCGTAGTTCAACGAATGTTGAGAATGAATAAATCTGCATGCATCTTTGATGATTTGTCAACACAAGAATATGCATGGATTGAGCATGACAAATATGTTGCTACTTGTCAATACAAGGATGTGCATGGATTGAGCATGACAAGTGAGATGCTACATGTCAATACAAGGATGAAGAATCTAGCATGCAATATGATGTGTCAACTTAAGATGATGACAAGAAGAAGCCAACTTCTCACCCCCTCAATCTCCTATAAATAGGACTCTACCATGGGATGAAAGAACACACCAAAATATTTTGAGGAAAAATTGTAGAGAATCAAACTGAAAATATCTGTAGAGAAAAGTGTAGAATTCCTTTTTGTAGAAGAGAAGTGATCTTCTGGATATCTATTATCATTTGTATTGTTAATATCATCGATTTCACAACACGTTATCAGCACGACTCTACTGCCGAGCCACAAGCAGGAGGTAAAATTATCCAATTAGTGTTATAATGTCTAATATTTCCAAACTTGAGTTTGTTGCTCTTGCCATCTCCGAGAAAAATCATTTTTCCTGGATTTTTGATACGGAAATCCATCTAGATGTTATGGGTCTCGGAGACACCATAAAAGATGCAAATAAAGCATCTCAACAAGATAAGGCGAAAGCCATGATATTTATTC